>JAAAKE020032448.1:0-27218 GCA_010014785.2 Anisolabis maritima | reverse complement strand
TGGCTACCAATTAATTTAATTAAATAAGGACGGAGTCTAAATGGCCTCAGATGCCGAAAAGGACTTAAAAAAAAATAAATAATAAATAATAATAAATAAATCATGAAATTCAGGGAAGGGAATCCTCGAAAGGGCATGTGTCCCATCCTCTCCTAAAATTCTAATAAAGGAGTGATTTCACAAAATGAAATCTATTATTTTCTAAGTTATATAGATTCTTTACAAATTTACAAATGTGAATTGATTATTTACTTACTATTCAGCATTTTAATCAAATTTTTATAATTTTGAGAATTAATGCTCAGGCTCTTGCACTCAAAATATTTTAATAATTCTTATTGAACCTAACTTTTTTCCCTTAGAGGAAATTATTTTAACAAAAAAAATATTTGTCGACCCACTCTAATATGTATATTGTATTGCATATATTTAATGTTGTCTCATAGCCCAAGATGCTGAAAAGAGAACAAAAAATAAATAAATAAAAGTTTTATCATTTTATAGCAATTAATAAAAGGAAATTTTAGAGGCGCCTGGGATAAAAAATCTGAAAATGCTTGCCTGATTAGCGGGTTGTTTATATTTTAGTTTTTTTTTTTTTTTTTTTTTTTTTTTTAATATTTTGTCCAAAATTTTACGGCCTTCGCATTTTATCAAAAAAAAAAAAAATCATAAATAAGTTTGTTGAAAATAAGAATGACGATTTTTTTTATATATATATAAATAAATTATAATAATATTGCCATGATTGAAAAAAGAAAATTGATTTAATTTTCAAAAATATTAACGTTGTGTATCAAATTTGATCAGAGACGTAACTAGCAAATATACCGCCTAAGACCAGTTAATAAAAACATGCCTTCTAGGATAAACCCTCATCACACGTAACCTGCGATGTAACAAGTATCAATATACGTCGTTTACATTTAAAATTATACCAAAAAAAAAATTGTGGCTGATAAGAATATGTCGCAAAGAGATGTCAATCAAAAAGGCGCCTATGGTCGGGGTCATATCGGCCATAGGCTATTTATGCCTTAGCATTTTATTGGTACTTTCCTTATGAGCATACAAGCATAGAAATAAAATTAAATCTTAGAATTAGAATAAGGACACCCCTAACAGCAATATAATCTAAAATAAAATATAAATGGTATGCAAATTTTTCAAATTATATACTATATTTTGTTCTTTGCCTGATAATGATATTTCTTGGAATGTAAAAAAAAAACAAAAATATTTTCTGGAAATAAATATAGAGATGAGATTTATTCAAAGAAAGAAAACAAGAAAAAAATTAATTTATAGTTCTCTGAAGAAGTCTTTGTCTATATTGAATATAATAAATTGTTATCCATTAATATGCAAGAGGGATTAATAGGCATACCTAAACTATCATAACTCAACATGCAAATGATATTTATTATTTTAATAGCATTCTTTAAATTGTGTTCACTAATTTGAAATTAAAATATTATGTAAAAAAAAAATTCATTTTAATAAAAGGAGCGAAATTTTAATGGAAAATAAATGAAATTATTTTATATAAAATGTAACTTATGTTTGAATCAAAGAACGTTTTCACTGCTCATTAAAAAAAAAAAAGTGTTAACAGGAAGGGAATGTGAAATCATTATATCCCAAAAAAAATCTCTGAAAAAATAAGAATTAAATTTTTCCTAGGCAAACTCTACAGACAAAACTAAAAGAGATGTGAGAAGGAAATGTATGAGATGCAAAAAAATTAGTCCTTTGAGAAAAAAAAAATATACATATATCTGCAAAACAAACTTGTTTAGAAAACATTAATAGTGAATTAAAAAGAATAAAATTACAATTATTATTATATATTATTATTTGGAGAGTTATTATTGCAATTAATATTTATGTATTCAATATAATTCTCATAAATTTATATACATTTAAAATAGGTAGGTTTGTATCGGGTTTAACAATAAGTTATTTCAAGTGGACTATACCAAGTTAACAATGGAATCTCTTTGGTTAGTTATCTAAAATTAAATGTTAGATAAGAGGTATCGTACTAATTATTATTATATTGGGATTTATCGTGAAATATCTGCCCTCCGAATTCGAAAGATTAAAAATATATTATATATTAAATATATAATATATATGGTATAATCAGTTCTAGTTTATTTGTGGGATAAGTATACCATGAGTTGCAGAAACTAGTTCGGTTTTGCTTGCTGAAAGGGAAGGCAACCTAAATAACCAACTTAATAATAGATCTTTTGTTTCATTGCTATAGAGTTCCAGTTATCAGATTTTAATTTTTAGGGAGATTTAATAATTGTTTGAATCATATTTTAAAGGAGCTCTGGAGCAATTTATCAAAAAATCAATTTATAAGTGGTTATTTTTTTGGCGTACCTTCCAATAAGCAAACATTACATAGTATCTTTTATAAAAAAATTTTTAATATGATAATCTTCTTTTAAAATCCTAAAATTATTCATTTTTACGATTTAGAGAAAAACACGACTATCCTTCTAAATATAATCAAATCAATATGTTTTATGTTCAATTCAAGGGCTCTCAATAGGGAAAATAAATGGAAAAATATGTTTTATGAACGTGGCTGATGGGTCCAATCTAGGGCTGAAAGGGGATCCCTACGCTTCCTGGAGCAAAGGTTGGACACGTTGAAAGAAAAATATAGTAAAAAATTTTAATAAGATCTGGTTTTTTACCAGGTACAATTTTATGAAACATCTCATCATTGCTTCTCTTTCAGATTTAATACGTTAGCCACAAACATATATTTAAAAGAAATTAATCTTTAATTTTGGTAATACTATTATAATAAATAAATATATTTATTAACAGATTTAAAATTACAGAGGAAGGCCAAAAAATAATCAAGGAAAACAATTTTTCATTCATCGAGGAATCAACTGATTTTTTTTTTATTCCTCAATGAAAGTTTGTTTGGTCGTAAATACTTAAAGTGGCTGCCTCGAGAGACATCCTTGTTATTTTTTGTCCTCGTTAATATAATGATCAAGTTAGCCCTGAAGATAATCAAGTTCACCTGCGAAAGAAAACCTTTGGCTACTTTTAAGGACATTTAGGGCGATTGTAACTGAATTCATTTCTCTTTTGTCTCCTTGGGGATTAATATGAGAATTACATTTGGTTATTATCTAATAATAGAGCAATTAAAGGATTATATTAAATGTTAAATAATCTGAAATAATACGAAATTATTCAATGTTTGCCCTTACTAATATTAAGATAATGTTTTATTGAATCTAAAGGCAAATTATAGGACGAAGAAAAAAGGATGGAAAAATTATTTAATTGTATGATTTGTCCTTCAGTTTTAATTTATGACCAAGTGGAAAGATTTTGCCAAAGGGGTGACATATGACCTTAATTATTTACATTTTATTTAATGAAAGAATGAATAACTCTCAAATGAAATTTAACCTGGTTAAATTATTTTCCACAAGAATTTGAGCCAAAAATCCACAAAAAATTTTTTCAGCTCTTCTCTTTTTCTCTCCCCTGGTCAGTCGATCCCTTAATAGCTTTTTTCCCCTAGTTCGATAATTTAATTATTTATCAATAGTTTAAATATTAAATTTTAATGCATTTGAAGAATCCAACGATATAAGGCAATAATAATAAATAAAATAAATATTTCGCGCTCACACTTTCTTACATAAAGATTTACTTTTTGAATGCTGGGATTTTAATTAGTAATAATGAAAGATGTAGAAACATCGCATTGTTAATATAATTAATTATTATTTACTAATCAAAGAGTGTAACATCCAAATTCCTCAAATAAAAAAGAAGTCCAACGAAGTCGCATAGTTCACGTTTTATTCAGAGAAAAAAAAGATGCGAGATCTCCGGCTTGTATCAAGGCCACATACAAATACTGAATGGGTAATGGGCAAAAAATACATTTCCCCCGGGATAAGGGGGGAGCCTGGGATGGGAGACCCCGTCCCATCCATAGCACGACACCATCTATCTCCATATCGGAGCACTTTGCGTTGCCACTTAACTCCATCATCATTCACCGTTTATTCGCATCCATCTTGGTGTCAGATGTGTGGAGCATTTGCCAGACCAGCATATGCATTCGGTCCAAAATTATGTTTATATCTCGAGAGGAGCAGTAGAAGAGAGAACGAGGAGTAGAGGGGGCTCAAGGTGAAGCAGTGAAGAGGCAGGAATGCAGTAACAGCGTAGCCTTGGCTACGGACTGGCGCGGGAACTGAACTTGGGCTTCCGGATTCATTGTACTATTTCAAAACAGAATGCTTAATTTTTCATATGTAAAAAAACTTACCAAATGATAAAGTTGTTAAGTCTTAGATGATTCAGCTAAATATGTTTATTTATATTTTCGATTCAAGACCAAAAATATCAAAAGATGAATTATAGAATGTAAAATCCGTGAATGTATAAAAATTTATCAGATTTATTTCCAAAAGAATTTATAGAATCTCATAAATTAATTGATTAAAAAGACCGACATAAACAAATAATCTTTAAATATAAATAAATTTTTCGTTATGGATAATACATTTTTAACCTTGATTTTATAAATGTGTGAAAAAAACCATCAAAAGATAAAAATAATTAGCATTTTGGTTTGAGATTTAAAAACAAGCAACCGGCCCTGCCAAGATGTATGCAGCTTGTCCATTCTTCGGGAAGTGACCTTCTCTTCTATTTCTGGATTTATTCTCATTAATTCCAATGCAATCGTATTAATATGTAAATAAAAATTTAGAAAAAATCAACAATTTTAATTTTAATTATAGTTAGCATATTTTTTTTATGTTCTAGCTTTCTAATACCTTGAGAGTGCAAAGTAAACACACTAAAGAATATACATTATAATTCAAAGAATTTGTTTTATTAACGGTTACAGCATTACCAAATTTAATATTTAGGGTTACATTTTTCTGGTAAAAATTTTTTAAAAAACATTTACGAGAATGTTTCTGAACTCGGACCAATATCTTCTATTACAATGACATATGCTCCCCCATTCATCTCATAAGAAGTTATTTCAAAACCACCATTTATATCTTCTTATTTATATTAAATTAGCAACCAATTAATATAAAGAAGACCCAGTGGCCTCAAATTTTGAAAAAGACTAAAAAATAATAATTAATCTTATTAATATTAGTAGCTTGATATCTTTAGTTAGTTTTTTGTTAAGTAAATTTTTTCCTAATTAGACCAGAAGAGTATTTTGGTTTTAACTTAATGCTTTTTGCTATAGTCAAATTTTTGTATAGACTTTGTAATTTAAAACTTTTATTTAGATAGAGCAGGCGAAGTGAATGGCGGAGGAGAGTCTCCCTCCAAAAGTAATCAAGCAGGTAGAGCGTGAAGCCAGCCAGTTTTTTTTTTATCTTTATTTCGAATTATTGAATAATGTAGCCCCTTTCTGGCGTTCTGATTATACTAACAATATAAAAATGTTTTCAATTACCCCTCCCCCCCTCCCCCATGACCGAGAGGTTAAAGGTATTGGTATTCTCAATAGTGATAACCTTAAAAGTCAAGAAGTGTGGGTTCAAATCCCAGGCAGTCCGATTAAAATGTATTAAAAATAATTGAATTCCATAGGATGTAAATAAATAAGCCTGGATAATTAGTATCATAAAATAATAAATAATTGGATTGTTTAACGTCTATATTGCCTCAGATGCCGAAAGAATTTTAACTTTCAACTAAGATGACAAAAACCACCTTACAATCAGGAATTGTTAAAATAAATTCAAAAAAATAAAAATCACTATAAAATGAAAATTATGAAATTTTGCATATTTAAAAAAAATTCTTTAACTATATATTTCTTTTGAGCTAAAACTACCAACTAATATTTTCTTCTTTTTTTCCTTTTCCTTTCAAAGTTAACCTTTGATAAACAACTATGGAATTTCGCATCGTTTCCTGTTTTCAGTGGATGAATTCCTGCAAATTCCTCACTAAAACAAAGGCAAGGGTGCTCCGTCACATACACACCACTTTATACAAAATATAATGAGGGTTTAACAGACAAAGCTTATGGATTTATAAAGCTACAAGGGCTGATACATGTAGATGACTAAATGCTTTCTCAGCAAAAGAGAAGCAAACGACTTAGAGAGAGTCCGATACACGAATCGCTCTAGGTTGTTCATTTTGCGGCATATTTCCCTGAGCAAGCATTGAACACGTGTTCAGCGTACTTTAACGAATTCGTCTTCGGGGAAAAAAAACACCGGGCTTGTGAAATATAATATTCATCTAATCGTTGCTATTTTTGGAATTTAAAAGATAAAAAAAATGTAATTATATAATACATATTCTTAATAATAATTAAATGAAATAAAAATGAGGAAAAATTTTGTTTAATATAAATAAATATATCTCTTTAAAAATATGTTAGAGAGGAATTCTATTTTTTTAAGGCCAAGAACAGACATCTAATAATAGAATTTTTCCATTTTGAGATATCTAAATAAAAAATAGTTTAATCATTTACCTAAAATGGTCATAGAATTTAAATTAACTTTTAATCAAATTATATTTTGAAAGGGTAAAATGATAAAATGTATTATTGTGCACCAAAATCCACTCAATACCAAGTTAATTAAACTGCAAATTGAATCAAAATATATTTATTTGTTCCTCTATAGTAGCTTGTTAAATACGGGTCATGAAAGATTCAAGGTTAGAAATGTTTTTCCTCGTGATGTAATAATTCCCATTAGTCATACTTTTTTTTTTTTTTTTATTTAGAGAAGAATATTTAGAAAAGTTCAAACATAAGTTAATAAAAATATCATATCAGGTTTTGCCGATGAGATAAGAGGAGAAAATAGCTTTCTTGTTGTTTGTTGTTTTGCAATTCAAGGCAAAGCAAAGAAAGGAAAAAAAAAAAAGAAGAAACGCCGCAAATCAGCGGATCGGCTCGCTTCGCATTTCGTATTGCCAAACAGCCATTTGGACAACCCGGGCAATCTCTTTGCTCTTTTGCGAAATATTTTAAGGAAAAAGATTGCATTTCTTTAAAAACGGAAAGAGAGACGGCCATTTTTATTTTAAAAATATGTTTGTTTTTTTGTTTCATTTTGCGAAATTATTGGTTCGGAAAGATTGAAAGTATGAAATTTTCTTTGAGGAAATAAAATTTTATACAAACCTTACCGTTATAACTCATTTCAATAGAGAGAGTCGGCCTCAAAAGAACGGAGAAGTATTTTTGACTTATTCATCTATTGAAAAATATTTTTCAACCTACACAATAATTTTATTAAAATATCGACCTGAGTCCCTAGTGTCTCTCTTAATCAATTTTCACCATCTCTAACCTCTCGGCCACGGGGTGGAGGCAAAAATTATTTTGTAACTAACTTCATGTATCACCTAAACATTAGCTTTTTATATAAATAATTAGAAAGTGAAATTTAATTTAATTTCCAAAATAAAATTAATATTTACTGAATGCTCGTAGATAGAATATAATTATATATCTACTAATTAAAATGGATCTCGATTAAATTATATAAAAATATAAAAAAAGAAATGGTTTTTCATTAATAATAAACTCGTGTCATTCATCTCTTTGGTTGAATGGTAAAAAATGATCGGCTCGTAATACCTGCGTCCGAAGCCCACTTGCCAAAGGAAAAAAATAATAAACGATGATTTATATACTTTAATCTCCTCGCTGCCGGACAATGTGGTTTTTTTTTTTAATCATTGAAGCCCAATCGACATATAGAGATATGTTCTTATTTTCTGGTTCAAAAATTTTATTTCTAAATAAAAATTATATACTTTGATAATTCCTGCTCTGATTCCTTATAAAAATAACGAGAGGAAGTTTGCCTCTGATTTTATTTATTTTGAATTTAACATTCTTTAAAAATTTTTATAAATACTTCTTAGTTTGTTCAAAGTTATAACCATTATCAGTACATATGGTTCCTCTTTCCATCAAATATTATATTTTTTAAAAATTGTAAAAACTTTTAATAAATAAATGAAAATTGTCATAATAGAGGCATTCTACACTTAACTGACTTCGTATGACTTAGTCGTTAAGCGAAGAATAAATGGAATTGTATTTAAATTTGCAACTTATCAAGGGGGTAGACAATTTGTTCTTTTTTTCTTGCTTGAAGATAGGCAACCTAAATGACCCATTCATTAATGAATTTTTTATTGAATGCTTCAGAGTTCGACTAGTGCGGACCCCGCCTGGCCTGTTGTTAAATTCCCCTATAATAATCTGAACTTGAGTAGCTCTAGAGAAACTCTGAACCAATTAATCGAAAAATTCATTTCGGTTGCCTATCTTCTAACAATTGAATTCATGTAGAAAAAACAGCAAATAAATATAAATAATTATTATCACCAAATTCTTCATTTATTATTAATAATAAGAAATAGAATTTTCTGATCTTATACCAGTAAATTCTACAAAATTTTATTGGACGGAGGATACCGATCTTCTCGCTTTTACTTAATTGGCAATGTCAACACCCCTATTGCTGACGTGGACTTTTCAAATTTCTTAAAATAGCTGATTTATAAAAAAAGACAACATACAGAAAATTTTCCCCTTGAACAATTTATTTTTCCTTTATTCAATAATAAATCGCGATCAATAATATTTTCAATACCATTTCTATGCATTGTTACCACGTGAAAACAAAATGTCAAAATTGAAAGAAGATTGTTGCTATGTAGTAATTTTAATGGATGAGAAGGCAGTTTTAGCCTTTGGTTGCTTAATAAAAACTAAAATTTGAGACGTTTCGAACTAGATTTACTGGTTCATCATGAGTCTATTTTGATCGATATTTATGCCCAGTTGGTTCGCTGACATTTGAAATACAAATGACATATAGGAGAGACAATGTTGTTAATTTATGATAAACTCTTTGACATGTGACTGTTGAATAATATTGAATGATAATGAACCAGTAAATCGAAACGTTTCAAATTTGAGTTTCTATTAAGCCCATCCAAAGGCTGAATTAATGCTAAACTTGGCTTCACATTAAAATGTAAAAATGTAAAAAATAGTCTTAATATTGTTTTAAATTTAATAATAATAAATCAGTGACAAATTTATTTATAGCAACATTTCTTATCACAACATTATAAATAACTGTGATTTATTCGTTACGAGATTTATAAACCTAATATATGAATTGAGTTGGTGGTGTAATAAAAAATTAGCTAGATAGATATACTCGTATTTAATCATTGAGTAAAGTCACTTCAACCTCAAGAGAAATCCAGCAAACTAGCACCTTTTTCCTTTTCAATGAGAATTTTCCAGCTCGTTTTTCTGTTTCCTTTCAAGTCGTTCACCACATTTAAAACGTACAGAGAGAGAGAGAGGGAGGGGGGAGTTAAAGTGGAGACGAAGAAGAGAATTTAGAGAGGACGAATAATAAGGGTTAGGGGTGGAACTATTCGTTGTTGTTTTTCTCGCGGATTGACGACGATTAAGTCCATCCTGGAAGAACGACAAAACGTGATTCGTTTCCCTATTTTTCTGGCTTTAATTAAAGGACATTGTGTGTGTATGTGTGTATGTGAGGGAGGGGTTGACTGGTATCCTACTACCCCTTGGCTACGGGGTTGTCCGACCTCCTGACCCGCTGATTAATGTTTGCTCTCTGGTGACGGAGCTACGGGTGATTTACAGCGAATTGTGCCCACGCACACAAATGGTACACCCTACATATATATAAAGATTACCTGGGATTTTCTGTCTTTCCCTCCCTCTGGGGTGAGGTGGTACATTTGATGATGATGTCATGGTATCATGACAAAATAAATTAAATAATAACATAAAATCAAAATAAATGGAATGTATAATATCAATATATTTTAAATTTGTCAGGCGTATTAAATATTTTAATAAATATAGTCAAATTTTCTAATAAGTAAAAAATAACTATGAAGATATATAGTCTTAGTTATTGGCATAACAAATCCTTTGAGGATGAATGTATATTTTTAAAATAAATTACGTATATCTTTCAAGAGTCCGCTTTGGGAGGGGATGTATTCTATATCAGGGTTTCTAAAGCACCTAACTCACCAGTGGATTTTTCAATTAACTCCTCTAGAGCATCGTTTCTAAACCTATCTGAGAAATAATAGCAGCAGCCATGCGACAAAGCGAGAAAATGGTGAAAAGGTTGGGGAGCGCTACTCTAGAGTAATCACAATACAAACATGATTATTCGAACCCCAATCATTCGAATCCTCAACTATCCTAACGTTTTATTTACTATTTTTTTTTTTTTTTATTTTTAACCATTTTTTTATTTATTTTTGATTATCCGGACAAACTCTGATCACAACTAAACCGAATAATCAAAATTTCTATTCAAATTGAAAAATCCATTAGTGAATTAGTCATTTGGTTTGCCTACCTTCAATCAAATAAAAATGAACGAATTTTTGATATTTTTTTAAACAAATTTAAAAAAAAATTTGACTTAATAAAAAACATCTATCGCTACTGTTTTTAATGATTTTTTTTCTAAATAAAAGACGAAGACAAGACATCCCCTTGTCTGGGTTCGTCCTTAATTGAAGACAAGTCGCAGGTTGACATTTAATTAAAGATTTCCTCATTAAAGCATTAATAATTACATACAGTTCAACAGTTAACGTAATTTTATTATAAAATCGTTGTTTTAAATTATGTCTCCTCATAATCTTTCTCTTTGCTTTTAAATTCAAATCATATAAGATTTTTTTTTTCATTTTTCTAATTCATTATTAAATTTCCTGAGGCAATCTCTCTCTCTCTCTATTACGCTAATTCTTTGAATATTATTTCAAAGTATATTTTAATAAAGGATATTTTTTTAATTCTAAATCAAAACATTAAAAAAATTATCTCAAGAAAATTTTAGCTTATTATTAAATTTGCATAAAAATTGGAAAGAGATACGATTTATAAACCTAAGCATTTTTTTCGGCTATTACCATAAAACATGAATCAAATGAGAAATTAAATATTATGCAAAATTTCAATTCGAAAATTTTTAACGGTTTCATTCAAAAGGACCAAAACCTGTTAAGTCACTACGGGAGCATAAATTATTATCGTAAAACGTGAGTGTATGTGGCTTTCCTCATTTTCCAAATCAAGCAATTATTAATTAATTTTGTCTTTTTTTTTTCTCTCTCTCTCTCTAACTCAAAACGAATGTTTTTTTTTCTTTTTTTATTTTATTGGTTCACAGAAGCCTTTTCTAAAATGATCAGCTTTGATTTCGTTTCTTGCGTAAGCGTTTATCTCAATTATTTGGAAAAAAAAGTTATTTTTATTTCCTGTCATTTTATTGAAATCGGCCAAGAAAAAGTCAAATTTTATTTAGATAAACATTTGAGGGGTCATCGAAAAAAATTAATGATTTAATTTATTAATAGTAAAGGAGTTGAAACATTCAAGTTCATGTTGTTTATCTCCTCTATTATATTATAATATTAGATACAATTTAAATATTTATAGTAAACATATGATAATTTTTATCTTACTGTCAAAGGCTTTTATCAAAACCTAAATTTGATTTGGACCGTAGAGATTCCTCGTCAAAGTAGAATTTACACTTTTTTTATTATAAACATTTTTTTATTGCAGAGATCATTAAATCTTTTATAAATTTGATACAATATTTCGTTAAATATCAATGGCGGTGAAGTCACATGTTTGTTCTTCGGGGCCACCCAGCCACGTTAGAATTCGCAAGACCGCAGCGATCTTAGTGGCAGCATTTGCATCCCGGCTTTATTACATTTTTTTTTTTTTTTTATTAAACTTTGATCATTGTTTTGAAAAGTTTAAGAAAAATTCATATTGTTATACATGACAAGAAATTTGTAATTAGAAAATATTTTCTAAGGGAGGAGAGAAATTTTTAACCTAATATCTGTTTGTGCACGAAAACAAATCTCAAATCCGGCAGTTCCTTACCCCATACATTTTATTTCTTATCTCTGTATATTTATTTTGAACAAATCCTACATCTATTTTCACCCTCGTCTTTTTCTAACAGTATAATTTATGACTCAGTAACGGTAATGAATAATCTTCAAAAAAGTTCTACCGGTGTAGCACGATAATTCTCTAGAGGTTTAAAATAGAATTTATTAATAAAAATAAATATTGTGTAATTCTGATTACAGATAGGTCTTTCTCTGCGCCTGTATCTGCAGAGATACATATCTCACTTCACGTTCCAAGGATCAGTGGATCGCTTCCTGTGCTAAGCGATGAAATTTATATAAATTATATATTAAATCTTTTTAAAAAGCTTCTTTTGCATATAGCTAACATATGTATAAATTAACCGGAGCAGATGGTGAATTTTGTTAAAGAAAATGTAAAATTAACATGTAGTTAATTCTAAGTTCAAAATTCTATGAATTAATAATTTCCCTTACACCTAACAGCATTTAGTTCAGATTAAAACAATTTTCACCAAGTTATGTCTCATCATAACTTAGATTTTAATGAGTTTACTTTATCAGGGTATATACTATCCTATATTTTTATTATTATAACTTTTATTAGATTCCAACTTTTTTCAATTTACTTTCTTTAGTAAACAAGGGATATTCTAAAAATCGTCTTTCGAGGTCACTTGAAAAATAGAGATTTTCTGGAATGTGAAGGAGAATTGATGATAAATTATGTTAAGATCAATGGAAAAATTTCTGAAAAGTTGGCTTATTATAAGTTTTTTTTTAACAAATTTTATTTTAAAATATGTATTAATGCTTTTTTTTTTGAATATAATAATATAAAATAATTTTTTTTTATTTACGGGCTTATAAAATTTTACAAGGTGTCAGGATGTCCAAAAGTTAGGCAGGAAATTAATTTCATTAAAAAAAAAAGTTGACGTGTCGATCTTAGATGATAACATTTTCAGAACACGAAATGCTAATGAGAAATATAAATTAATTTTAAATATTATATATATGAGCAAAATATAATCTAATTATCCTTATTTTAATCAGTTTTGAATGAATCTCCTTTCTAACACGAGGAAAATTTTATTCAGTGACCTGACTGGATTTTTCCACCAAAAAAATTTTTATTCGTCCTTTGTATTTTCTCGGCTCAAAAGCTAACTTCGTCGAGGTTTTCTGTTTGAGTTTTTTTTTTTTTTTTTTTTATGTCAAATGTGTTTTAAAGTGTAGGAAAGAAGGGGATTGGAGTTAGCCACATATTATAAGCAAATAAAAAGGTCGTAAAATAAATAAATGTCAGAAATTTAATACCGGTATCTCTAAGTAAAAAAAAAACTTGGGGTGGGTTATTTTATGTTTAGTTAACTATCTAGCTACCAATGAAACAACCGACTTGTTAACTATAGATGAATCGACCGGCCCTAAAAATATATTTTTTAATATAATGGAGTCTGAAACTCGAAATGTAATTATATTAATTGAAATTAATATTAGATAGAATTAATCAAATTAATTTTTAAAGTTTTTTTCGGCATTTGAGGCCATTTAGATTTAATTAAATCAATTGGTAGCCAATGCCAAATAAATTTTATTGCTTAGAGCGGGAAACCAGGGATCTTTGGAACTCAGACTAATTAATTATTATTAACATATTATCAAGCCATAAAATGGTTTTAATAATAATCTTTCCTTCATTTCCAAAGAAACTAATTAATTAATCAAGATGATCAAAACTTATACCTAGAAGAGCATCATCTAACAAATATTTTCACCTTAAGAAACTTTTGATTACACAGACATAAAATTGTCTGATACTTTTATGGTAGATTCCATTTAGGAATTTTTGAGTGGTTGCTTTTAAAATGATTGTCTTGGGGATTCCCTTACCCATCGAGGATAGATATATTGAAAGTAGTGAGAGTAAACTATGTCCAAGGGAGAAGTGAGAGAGAGAGGACCAGGTGGCAAAACGCTGTTTCTTTTCGAGTATGCTATATAGAGTTTCAAAGAGGGGTGTTTGTCTTATACTCTGCCTAATCTATGTAAACCTAAGTGCACTTGATAGGAGTGTCTCAGATCGGTGAACGTGAATATGCGTTTTAAGGTAACGGGACGGAGGCATTTCTTAACCAAATGACACTCAAGGTAAGAGAGGGGTGCTGGAATGCAACCTGACATGTCAGGCTCCCATTAGTGGTGGAGACCTGATCAGCCAAACACTATTATCAGAAGAGAAAAAAGGTAGCCTATATGGTTTGAAATAACAAACTCTATCAGAAAAGAAATATTTAAAATAGATTTATATACATAATTGTTATTTTAAACTTTAAAAACCAAATGATTATTTTAAATTTCTACCATAAAAGTCATAAATGGAATGAGGCAGTGATCTTCTCCCCCGGTTTAAGCCAGGGAGAATTTTAAAACTTATTATTGAAAATTGAGTTTGTTATAAAAATTTTGAATTGCAAAATTGATTATTTAATAAAATTTTGAAAAAATTTAGACAAAATCCTGTGAAAAAGTGGCGTTAAATTTTGAAATTATTACAGAATGATGTAATCGAAATTTGAACGAACTTCATTATTCTAATAACTTTAAATGGTTAATTGTAAAAAAATATAAACTTTAAAAATATAAATTTAATATTTTTATTATTGTTAATCTTAGGCTTAATATAGGACAAATAAAACATTTTTTTTAGATAAAGAAATGTTATTTTTTAATTTTATTTTAATTTCCTCGATTATATAAAAAACTTTTCGTTTATCTGTAAAATTTACAATTTAATTTTCCTTATCTAACAAAAATAAAAAATAATTCACTTTCAATGGCCAGTGCTTCACCTAAAGTAAAATTGAAAGTATAAAATAGTTTCAATTTTTCTCAAATATTTTTGACATAGATGTTTTTCATTATTTATAATAGAATTTAGTTATTACATTAGCTATAAAAAATATTTGATGATTTATACCAATAATTTAATCATCTACCATTGAAATATTTAGAAAAATTGATAATAATAATACTGAGTCAGCCCTCTAAGTAACTAACAACTTTCTTAAGAGTCGACGACTTTAATAGAATAATATAAATTAAATTATATTCTGAATGGAATAGAGCTAGGAGCACAATTAAGGAGGACATGTCTGTAGCTAAATAGTCAAGGTCAGCTGAGCTTTTTAACCATCGTCGTTTCTCCTTTCTGGTCCACTTAATTTCTGGTAGGTGTCAGGTCTTACCATATCATGTTAATATCTACTAGGCTACGATCATTATACTAGAATTGAGAAGGGCCGGTAAGATTAGATAGTCGCTAGTTCTTCGGTTTAAGGAATAAAAACCAACAAAGTAAAAATTTTTTTGTAATATATTGTAATAAAAAAATTAAGGTTGGATTAAATGGATCCAATATTTAATCTAAAATAGTTCAATAGGTTCTTTAACTTTCTTCCCTAATCTCTAATAAAATTCATATCTATTAAAAATAAGTTATTGGTATTTTAAAAAATTTGTCTTTAGAATACATCAATCAATAAATGACATAAAAGGTCCAAATTACTAAAGAAAGACGAAAGAGGATGATAGATCGTCTATTAAAGCTCAAATATATTTCTAAGATGAAAACTAAAGTGAAGAAAAAAGCTAATGCTTTGAAAAACGATAAACAAAATAAATACCTATAGAAAGAATGGATGAAAAAAAGGAAAGGAATTAAATATATATTAATAAAGTATTTTATGCAAAGATTTATTATGTTATAAATCTCAGAACGATATTGTTTTCACATGGTGGTTTAAAATTTAATTTTAAGGAGAATATAAAAATGTCAAAGGTAAGGAAAACTTTATTTTTTTAAATCTAGAATTAGAAACGAAGCAAGCAACCATTGTCTTTTGTCTTTTTTTTAGCTCGATAAACTCCATTTTTATTCTTTCATCTTTAGGAAGATTTGTTTTTTGTAAAATATTTTTCAATAATTGTAAATTATTTTTTCAAAAGATTTAATAATTCCATTGTTTTTTTTTTTTTTTTTTTTTATCAGAAAGAAAGACGGTTATAACTTTTTTTTTGTGATAGGAAATATTTATTTGAACGGAACAAAAGTAATTAAGGTAAGATATAAAGATGTGGGATGGAAAATTTATACAAAAGAAAAAGAAAACGGAGTGAACCAAATGAATTTTATGGAAAAGTTAATAAAACTTTGGAGTGTAATCTGTAATTAATAGTATAAAAATAAATAATAATAATTTAACTTCAATGAAATATTCCTAGCAGTTAGTTGATGTAATGTCCTAAAAATTTGTTTAAATGATATTGGCTATCAATTAATTTAAATAAATATGATGAGAGTTTAAATGTTGTAGATGTTGAAAAAATTAAATTAAACAAAAAAAATTTGGCAGAAAAAAGTATTCAGAGATTAAACAAGGTGTTTAATTTAGCGAAGTTATACTTTATTCAGGTTGTTTGTGCTTTAAATATACTTAAAATTTTTAATTTGTATATCATTAGCCAGGAGGTATATTTTCATCCAGAGGTCTTCAAAAAGGAAGACCAACGGTATTTGAGAGAAAAAATTTTATTTAAAAAATAAAAATGATTTTAAGAATTCCTCGCCATGTCTATATTTGGAGAATGGCATGCGGAAATTCTAGCAAGGGAAGCTGTAAATCCACAATCATTCAGAGTAGTTAGTATAGACGGTTTATAATATATAAGGCAAGTATCAATTTAACTAGAAAGTTAACAAATACTCTTTTATTAACTATTTTTAATGATAATAAAATTAATATCAAATAATCAAATGGAAATTAAGATATCAAGTTTTTTTCCTGTACTCGAGGTTAGAGAGAGAGAGATATTAACGATAATTCAAATTTGCCATACATTTAACGACTATTGTTATTCATCCTCATTTATTTTAATTAATTAATTAGTATTTCAATTATTTTAAACAGGAAGCAAACTCTAATCCTCTACATTATGAAACAAGAGCTTGACACTACTCCAACTAACAAGTGCAAGCTTTTTAAAAATTAATTTTCAAGACTTATTTAAAAATTATTTATTTATTTAATTTTTATTTAATGCCATTTTTCGACTCCTGTGGCCATTATGACTACATGTTATTCAATCATATAGATAGAAAAATCAGTATAAATGATGGCGGGCGTTCAACAGCCTAAACAATTTTATATTTAGATAAATAAATATAAATATGAAAAGGGGGTTTTCAAATATCTGTTTTCTTTTCAAATGAATTGGATATTGTATAAAAGAATATCGTAAACCTCAATACTTAATATGAAATGCGCTCAAAAATATTCCAAATATAAATATTTGGTAAACCAAAGAAAAATTCTGGGAGTGATTATAATTTACATTTTTTTATTCACTTAGAAATTTTAGGCTTTTTTGAATGGGTATATTATGTTTTCATCTATATATACATAAAGTTTAAGTCCTTACAAGAGGGTGAAAAATGCTGGCCTTTTTCTTTTTTTTCGGCATCTGAGGCCATTTAGACTCCGTCTTTATTTATTTATATTAATTGGTAGTCAATAAAATATAAATCAATTTTTGTCCTTCAGGATGGGAAGCGAACCACTAACCTTTGGTACATGAAACCAGACCTCTAGCTCTGCACCAAGGAATAGGGCAGGATTGCTGTTGTTAAGCAAGGACTGCTGACTATCTGGTGACTCCAAGGAATAAGACAGCTAAGTAAAATATATGTAAAGACTCCAGCGGCCAAAATGATTGTAAATACAAAAGGCTAATTTAATCTTTACCTCTTGTAAATTGGAGGATTAAGCAAGGGTTTACAATAAAAAAATTCAAGGGAAAAAATTAGGAGTGGAGCGTGTTACCCTCAAAAAAATAATTTTGGACCCGGCCTTCCTTTTTAGAGAAATGAGAAAAGCACTAAAATATAAAACATTCCGAGTTTAAATTAGCTTAGAGAGAAAGTTTTGTAAAAATAAAAAAGTCGAAATATAGAAATATGAGCATAAAAAGAATACAAATCATCAGCAGTAAAAATATTATTTCTGTAATTGATAGATATGAGTTCCTTACCATTTTTTTTTTTTTTGTATAAAACAAGTTCTAATCATCAACAAAAAAGAACTGTTTTTTTTTTTTGTTGGATTATTTCCCTCGCATCCAAAATAGAACGTCTACTTTTTATCATCAACAAATAAATAATTTTATATAAAAATAAATCATAAATTTTGAAAAGTAAGAGCATCCCCTATGGAGGACAGACACACCCACAGCACAGTGTGTGGCCTGGACATAAATCCAAAGTCGCTCATCGTATTTGTGTTAAACACAAACACATTCACACACATACAGATGAAAAGGTCGTAAAGCCGAAAACAGAGGCATTCAGGACTCCTCGTGCACAATCAAGTTGCAATATCTCAATTAGAAGGCTCGGATGCGGATTCCGTCGGTTATTAATTATCCGCGTACGCATTCCGTGGCCAATAGCAGCAGCATCCACCCCCGCCTTGGCAAACGGGGGATGGCGTTTATCTTGCATTTCAATAAACAGACAGGGGGTGGGTGGGAGCCATCGATCAGCCACCCCCTGGCTGACAGATCCCGAGAGCATCGTGCCAGCCAAATTGTCAATAAATAGAATTAATAAATCTAGGTCAAAAAGTACATAAACATTCAATATTAACTACTTGTCGTAATAATCACGCTTGTAAACGCATTAATTGCAAACACATTTAAATGCATTCAAATTTTACGAGCTGTGTTTTAATATGTTCCACTATGATCCCAATAGACATTGAAATTGGGATTGATTCATAGAATATGTTCGATAGCTCTAATTATTATTATTATATATTTTACCTTCATTGTATTATACTAAAAGAAAGGATGTTTATGATCATTAAAAATTATTGTTATTATTTATTTTTTATTAGAATTCAATATAAGAATATATAATCCAAAAAAAGTGTTAACTTTTTCAAATTAAGCCTCTTTGAGTGATTTTCAAAAGAAATAAAAATTTAATGTGTGTTAAAGATATTTATGAAAATTATAAAAATTATTTTATAAAATTATGATTAACAGGAAATAATGAAGATAAAAAAATATAGAATAAATAAGCTATTGTGGCCAGTAGATAACCGAGATATTATATAATAAAAAGTATTTAGTTTTTAGATTTTTAAATTTTTGCAAAAAAAAAGTATTAATTTAAAAATTCTATTTAAAAAAATTTGTAAATATCGTAATTTTCGCATCTCTTAATTGACATTTTTTTTTTTCTAAATTTATTCATTAATAAAATATTTAAGAAACACTAAATCAATTAAGGTTCTCATTTGGTGATACGGTAATCTAATTAAGAAAATAAATATCAAAGAAGAAGAAGTGAAGAATGACTTTAGTCAAATAAATACGTTTTTGTATATTATTCTGTCTTTTTCCTCCCTTTTAGATAATATCAAGAAGGAAAAAGGACAGAATAATATGCAAAGCATTTTTATTTGGCTAAAGTCCTTTCCTTCTTGATATTATCTACAACAGTCATAATCATAATAAATTAATTAATATTTTTAAGTTAATTAGCCAAGTGAAGGTAAGAGAAATGAAAATAATAGTAAAATTATGTTGTATAGAATGTATAAATCGTCTTCATCCATAAAAATCTCACAATGTCTAAATGGTATTGATTACAATATCTTTATCTATGAGTCGGTTGGCCATTAGTATGACTAAAAACATCCCATCTTTATTGTATCCACACCTCCAAATTATACTAGAAAAGACCCAAAATACTAAAAGTGAAAAAATAAAAATGAAAAAATTTCACGTTAATGAAAAAATGAATAAGGAGTAAAATATAAGTAAGAGTTATAATTCAGTATCGTTATTTTACGGGCCTAAATGGCCTCATGTGTCAAGAAGACTTTAAAAAAAACAACATAACATTGGGTAACTAATTAGATAAAATTCCAAACTGTCTCAATGAAGTTAAATCTAACTTTATTAATATATATCTTTAAATATTGTGTGAAACAATGTCCTTGTTAATGTTTCTTTATAATTCATTACAATTTTTATTAATTATTTATTTTATTTTATTTTATTTTGGAAGAAAAGGCATAAATATCCTCAAAACTACAAAAACATCATTCCTAGTTTATCATACACTATTGTCACACACCATACCTAATCGTAGATATGACTCGATGGTCAGTGAGAGATCCTTCTCCCACTCTTTCCATCTCTGTTTAAAAATTTATTTTGTTTATGAAGACAACAAAAATGATTTGGGGCTTTTAATGTTTATGAAGAAGATCGCGTGGTGACCACACCTCTAATTTTTTGATCGATCTTCCAAAAACGGACGTGAGAAATTAATAACTCACAAAGTATAATGAATGAACGTAATGTAATGTAATAATTAATGAGTTGTAAATAAAAAAAAAAAAAAAAAAAAAAGGAAAAGGTTTAGAAATGAATGAAATTCAATTCTGAGTAACGGTATAAAATTAGCAACATTAAAAAAATGTAGATCTTCAGATTGAGAAAAAGGAAATGGAACATTTCGATAAATACCCTATATAATGGTGAGAATGGAAAAATAAAGAGCTAGAAAACAAACAATCCTTTATTATTATCAAATGGGTAAATCAATCATATATCCTCTTCAAAAAAAAAAATGACCTAAAACATTTATTTAAATGAAAAAAAATTCCTAATCAAATTATAATTTTTCTTAAAAAAAAAAATTAAGATTAGAGGCATTGTAATAAAATAATTTTTCAGACATCTGACGACTTATAGACTTTAATTTTATAAATAAGTGTTTGAATATTAATTAATTAATGGGTGTATTAAGCGATGATGTGAAGATGAAATAGGCGCAAGCAGCCATTTTCATGTATCTTTTATCAGAACAACTAATTAAAAAAAAAAAAAAAATAACAAAATTATACGTCGCCATATTGATATTTAATAATTAAATACATAGCCAATGAATATATTAAGATTATGTAATCATTTATAGACTCAACTCTCTCCTATAAGAAACTTCTCGTATTTCAAGGGACTAGAGAGACTTTTATTAGGCGGCTTGCGCCTATTTCCTCTTTACCTTTATTTAAATAATTCAATTATTGCTTTTGCATACATGAAGATGTGAAAGATTGGAAAAATAATTCTATTTTATATTAATTATTGGAATAATAATAAAATAAGAGATATTTATATTTTAATTCGTTTAAATATTCATTTTATAAAATTGAATTTTTAAACTTTGAACCAATTCAATTTCTAAGTCAATATTAATAAAAAATATGTTTAATAAACAAAAAAATTTCGATCGATGCATATCATAAATAAGTTGAGCAAAATATTTATATTGGAAATTTAAAAGGGCTCTTGTTTATTCCGTGTTCTTGCGGGCCGTAAAGTAAATATTACTGTTTAACCCAAGGATCGAAGAGGGGATTCTTGGCAGAAGAGAAGACCGAAAGGGGGGGGGGGGGGCGACAAACCCCCGCTGGCCACGGCCGTCAAGCGCGACGGCAATTTCCTGGCCTGTCCAGCACAATTCAAAAGAATTATGAAAAAATTCTCAGTATACTAATGAAAATACTTATCTTAAGCAGAAGAGATTATTTGATGTAATTATATGAAGTGTATTCTTTTGAAAATAAAAACAATGTTTTGCGGTTGGACTTTTCGTCTGTTATTTTTTTAATTAATAATTTAAAAAAAGCCCCAAGCATGTTGAAGTTGGACCGAATCTGGGTTATCATTTCAATTCTGTATTAGTATAATTTAATATTTTATCCAAATGATAACAAATTAAATTAAAATTATACTTTTTTTTGTCTTTTTCGGCATCTGTGCCCATTTAAAAATAAATTTTTGACGTTCAGGACGGGAAGCGAACCACTGTTGCTGAAGTAACACCTTTACCTTATCTCATGATATAATGTGCAATAAAAATTATTGAAATACAAATATACAAATGTAAATAGTAATAGGCTTAAATAGAGACAGGGAGAATGGAAGCCAAAGTTTCCTAATTCCCCAAAATAGACAAAGCTTTTATTAAAAAATTTTAATATAAGAAGAATTTCGATTAATTAAGATTGGACTAGAATATTTAGAAAACCAATTTTTAAGGAAAAGATAAATTTAGAGAAAAACGAAAAGACAAAACCATGCTATTAATCTTCATAGACTATCATAGTATGATAAAAAAGTCGATGACCACGTCCTGTCGGAAGGAGGTTGTGGCATCACGGAGAGGATACTCTGACCACAGCTGCAGGAAGTCAGAGGCTGTCCTGTCCAAACCTTCATACAATGGTATTTGCACATATGTGCTTTTTAATTAACGATACTAATAATTCCAACCCCCAACCGTGCTGGTTGGTAGAGGTTAATTGAGTCTTATGACCAGGCCTCAGGCGGAGGGTCATTAAAGAAATCGGTTATTATCGGCATTACATTCCTTCGATCGGATCGTAAAAGGGGATCGTTTAGGTGGCAATATTCATAGCTTAATCCAAAGGACAAGAGCTTCACTCACACGCTCACACCTGATACTTAATTAGAAACACGTGCAGCGTCGGATTGTAAAATCCATTTATTGCTCTAAGTTTCCAGGGCGCTAAACAAATTTCCTCAAATCGATGCAACCCTTTCTATAAATGCTTTACCTTAAATAAGAAATAAAATTAACATTAAATCATTCTATTATATACCTTATTTATTTCTTTTATTTATTTTTTTTATTAAAAGAAAAGTATAATAAAGAGTATGGAATTTTTAAATTTTGATTTATTCCATTGATATATCCTATATGATGTTTTTTATTTGTTATTATCTATATACATATACATGTAACTATGTAATAAATATAATCAATAGTATATGGAGAAAGTCTTGCAATCGCAAAAAAATTCGTTGACGATATACATGTCGGAAAGACATGTTTTGAGGTCTACTAAGTCTAAAAAACTGGGTCACACAAAATGGTCTGTGGGTCTGTGTGTTAGCAAAATAACTCAACCCCCCTCTCCGTGCCCGAGAGGTTAGAGATATTGACATTGTCAATAATGATAACCTTAAAAGCCTTTTTTGAATTCTATATATATTTTGTTTTTGTTAAATCTTATTTTTTATATATATGGTATAAATATATTGTATTATATAATGTAATATGCTGGATGGTCAAAAGCTAAAGGCATGAAAATAAAAAAGAAACCTTCAAAATCAAGGGATGTGGATTCTCTTCCCAGACAGTCCAATGAAAATTTATTTAAATCAATTGGTATAAATAAATAAATAAATATGTCTGGATTGAAAATGAAAATATATATCAAATTGTTTTAAAAGTCTAGGCACAAAAAATTTGGTGCAAGAGCATATCACGCTATTTTTTCTTACATAAGGTAAGAGAAAGTTATGTGGTATGCGTTTATCAGACAAGATTTATTATTCTCCTTTAAAGGTGATTTAAAACTTTTTAAATACATTAAATTTGGTTCAAATAAAAATTTCAAAAATATTCTTTTGAATAATTATCTTTGGAAGGTCAATTGAAGAAGTTTCTCTTTTTCCGTACGGGCATTATTATTTATGTAATTTTGAGAAAATAATAAATAAAAAAAAAGGTCTATTGTAATTAAATATTTATCTTTATCAATAGCTATGGATTAACTAAAATCAATATTGACGGATAGAGAGGATTGTAAAAATCATAAATACAATTATGTATGTCTAATGACCTCCGATGCCGGAAAGGACAGTTTATCAAATTCTAAACATGAAATATATTAGAAATATACCGTATATATTTATAAAAAGATTTGCTAGTAATTTAACTTGTATGTAGTAGATATGAATTGTTGAATTTTCTTATTTAGATTGCAACATGAAATTAGACCGTGAATAAGATGAATGGGGAGTGTGCATATTACTAGTGCCTAGTCTGTATTCTAGGGTGAAATGGTCTCAAAGGCAGAGACAGAAGCATAGGCAGGGCGGCACGCGGACACAGCTCTTCTCCAATTATCAGCTCATGCATAATTCACGGTGGCAACGACTCGTCGCGGGCCACAATTAGTGGGTCCCCCCCGGAATGAGTTCTCCAGGGACGTTTGCCCTCCGCCGGCTCATAATGCGCACTAACGGCAGTGCCCCACGGGGGCACAACTCTCACACCCTTGGGATAACTACTACTACTACTAACACAAACCATACTCATACTTACACTAGGGCAATAATGCACATTCAAAATTACAGACAAAAAAGTTTAGAATAATTTTTCATTGCGCTATCTTATTTTGATCTTTATAGATCAGTGGGGTTCAATCGCGGCAATTTTTTTACTCTTTATTTACAACTTTAATTAAATCCGAAAACGTAATATTTTATTTTTGATTATTTTCTATTGTTTTTTAAATGTCCTTAAGTGTATTGTTTATTTATTAAAATTAATTATCAATCAGTAATTTTCAGTGAACAAATATCAGGTTGGGGAATGTGATCTATTTAAGAGTAAAGATTCAAATTATTTAGTATTAAAAATAGCTCGTATAGTAAAAAAGGTATATAGTGATTATATGAGATTATTATATGATTCTAGGGAGCATATGCCACAACAGAAAATCTATGCCTTTGGCTTTCTTTTGAATTATAATCTAAATAACAACTTTTTTAGTTGCGAATTTAAAAAATAGCCAGGGGCGTTATTTAATAATTTGGTTGAAAGGGGAGAGCAAGAGTTCTTTGAAGAGCGATGGTTTTTCTTTTTTATTTAAAATTCGATTTAGAAATTTTCGTGTTTGACAATTTAAAAAAGATATATAAATAATAATAAAAAATTAAGACAAGAAAAAAATTGTCCAATGGAACACCCATAACCATAAGGAATTTCTTATTTTTTACTGTTCAAAATGTTAGATCAACTCTTTTTTAATAATATAATTATGACAAAGTTGTTTTGATAAGTTTCATAGATTTAAAAAATTTATTTAGTAGAATTTTTAATAAAAAAAAAAAAAAAAAGTTTCTTAGAAATAGTCAAAACTTACAAATATTGATTCACATAAAAAATTTTCAATCTTTTTCATCTTTCATAAATAATATATCTCTCATATTTCCTGGACAAAAACTTAGCTTATGCTTTAATATTGAAATGGATTTAGAAAAAATTCCTCTATATTGTGTGTCTGTTTATGTTACGTGCATACACATAGATAATAGAGAATTGAATAAAGAATTGAAATAAAAGAAGAAAAAAAGTAGATAGTTGTAAATTAAAGGTTGGAAGGCAATTTTTAATTCTCGAAAGGAATAAATATAATGACCCGTGCTAATGTAAAATTGATGTAATTACAAAAATTTGATTTTTCCCAAAAAGTGAATATCCAATTAAATTATTAGTTTTTCGAATAAATATACTGTGTTTTTATTCGTATTTTTTCAATATATATTTTTTTATAATTCTAATATTTTAATGATATGAATATTAATATAAAATATAATTTATTTAAAAATTTAATTAAGTTTTTTTTATTAAAAGTTTATTTTGAAAGAGAGAAAAAAATTAAAAATTCAATAAACATAAATTAAACCAAAAAAAAAGAAGCTTTACGAGATACACAAAAAACTTAATATTTTATTTTTTCCCAATAAATTCTTTGATATTTTATAATTTACTTATGACAGGTTCTTTTGAAGTAAACAATCCGAGCAAACAATGTTTGTTTAGGAGAGAGAAAAAAAAAAAGAAAAAGTTTAAAATTTAAGATTTTGAGGGTTGCTAATGTTCTTTTAGTCAATGGTACAGAAAATAATTAATTAAAAACAAACAAAAATATTCAAAGGTAAACTTATATAGCAAATGAGTTTAGCATTTCAGGTTGAATATGATGGCTATTCATTTGTTAAAAGTAAATGAATGGAAAAAGTTACTTGTTAAAAGTTAAAAAAAGATTATAAGCAAGAAAAGTGTATATATAATTGTAAGCAAATATAATTAAAATTCTTAATGCAAAACAAGAGTTTAATTTAGAAATAAAGAATAAAATAAAAGAGGAGGGATTAAGGCTTAAATACAAAAAAAATTTTATAATTTTAATTAAACAACAAATTAAAAATTTATAAGGGAATAATAATTATAAGGTAAGTTTGCTAAAAATCAATAATTAGGAGTTTTTTTCATTCATGGATACTTTCTGAAGGAGATGATCGGTTGTATATTAATTCCAGAAACGATGTCAGAAAAAAATTATTTTTCTATTATGTTCTTATTTATTTGCATATGTTATGTTTTATCATAACATAAATTGTCATTTTATATTATTTGCGGAGGATTTAATGAGACAAAATGCCCTGAGCAATCAATATTTCTGGCTTCCGTTCTTCTTAAAATCATTAGCAACACTCCCGACAAAATGTGTCGGGATTAGTATGAAATTTAAATTACAATTAAAATATTTTTAAATAAAGAATCTTAAATAATCTCAGAAACTCACCTAGTAAAAATGACAATTGTCTCGACGAGTTTCCCGAGCTATGACTGACATTCTTTTACTCTGTCATTCTTAGCCTAAATTCAGGCTGTGCCAAAAACCAGCTCAGTTGCATGTATTTTAATTAATTAGATTATTATTTATTTAATAATTAATACATTAAGAAAAAAAGTATATAAATAAATATATTAAATTATTTTATTACTTTAAAGAAAGAACTTTTTAATCATTTTTGGTTTTGGGTTATAGGAAAGTCTTGCGTCTTTGTTGGATTGACCTTGTTGGCAAAAAATTATAATAATAATAATAAATTATTAATATTAAAAAAAAAATTGAGTTTTATAAGAAATAATGTGAATTTATTTATAATGAACTTTTTGTTAAATTTTTTTTATAAATAAAAAATTCCAATAAAAATTTTTGTTTATAATCATTCATATTTAATAGGCTTATTAGCTAAACTAATTTATCAATGATATCTTATTTTCAAAGAATATTTGATGTCACAAAGGTTAATAGGTTAGAGATAAATAAATGGAATGATTAATTAATCAGTTAGTAATTAATGAAAATTTGGAATGTTTTACTGATATCATATAATATGCAGCATAGTTAATGCCCAATGATTACGATCGTTATTAGTTTCCAGCATTTTATTTTTATCAAGACGCCCACCACGATTGGTAA
>JAAAKE020032337.1:0-27224 GCA_010014785.2 Anisolabis maritima | reverse complement strand
CTTTGTTTTTAGTGCCACCCAATGGACTTGTTATTTATTGCGGAACTATTGTCACAGATGAAGGAAAAGAAAAAAAAGTTAATATAGATTTTGAACCCTTTAAACCTATTAACACATCTCTTTATCTTTGCGACAACAAGGTGATTATTCAATATTAATGAATTTTGAATAAATTCCTTTTTTATTTTTATTTATTTATTTATTTTTTTCTTTGACTAACCGTCATTTTTTTTATTATTTTATAGTTCCACACTGAAGCGTTGACAGCATTGTTAGCGGATGATAATAAATTTGGATTTATTGTCATGGATGGTAATGGTGCGCTATTTGGAACTCTACAAGGAAATACTCGAGAAGTTCTACATAAATTTACTGTGGATTTACCCAAAAAACACGGTCTCTTTTTTTCTAATTTATTCAAACATGACGTTCATAGATAATGTCGATTTAGATGCTATGAATGTTTATATCTTAAGGAGAAGAAAACGGCCAAAGGAAGTAACAATCTCCTGCAGAAATTAAGTCCCCATTATCATTTCATATTAAATGGGATATTTTATCCTTTTTATATTATAAAAATTCACTCATCATCGAGAATGAGATTCTAATTCCTTTCTTTGGCTGACTTCTTCTCACCTTTGTATATAATAGTATTTATTTAATTTATTTTATTTTTAATATGAGAGAAGTAGCTGTAGCTGTATATAGTTCAGGAATGTGCGAAAGGAAAGGAAGTCGGCCAATAGGGTAGCCTGTATCGAAATAAAACTCTCAATATGTGAAACATTTCGGCTTTAATTAAATAATGCCATCAGTAACCAGAGAGTATATACAAACTTATTGAATTAAGCAATGAGTTTTAGAGGGAGTTATATTCTAATATACAATAAAATATATAAAATATAAAATGTGTACATAGGTCGGAATATTCCCATCAGCGTTTATATGGCGAAGTTAACCGTGTATATTTTTAATATACATTTTCACAGAATTCGAAATTTAAACATATATAACAATGGTGGCCAGACTTTATCCTGACAAGAGCCGAAAATCCTAAACTCAGAATTTCGAGAGCCGAGAGCCGCAATTAGACAAATGTTTTAATTATGTAATATTTAAATTTCACAAAATATATTTTAACTAGTAAAGATTAGAACTTGAGAAAAGTTTGTTAAAGTAACTTTATAACAAATAAAGATATACATATTAAGATAAATACATAATAATAAAAATGTCATTAAATTGGAGTTTTAAAAAAGAAAATTGAATAATTATCTTTACTTAATTTTGATAAGGAGTATTAAAATGTATTTTTCAAAGAGGACTTCAAAATTTATCTTATTACAAATATGTCTTATTGTTAATTTTTAATTTTCACATTAAAGAATTTGTTTGTGTTAACGATATTTTTTCGGCCTTGGCTAGAGCCGCATTGAAGACGTAGGAGAGCCGCATGCGGCTCGCGAGCCGCAGTTTGGCCAAGTATGTTATATAATAAATGGAAAAGCATATTTTTTGCTAAGTTTTGTAACAAAAATTGAATAGCTTTACCTTATTATTTTTTGAAATTTTATGAAGAATATTTTTTCATATTTGTGCAGTTCTTGCACATTTTTTTCATATTTAAAATTTCTCATCACCAAAATTTTTGAATTTTTGCTCCTTCCAAGGGTATTCTTTTTTTGTTAAAAAATTTCATTTTAAGTCATTTAGGAATATAAAAGGTGATTATTCTCCGCCTTGCCTCCATATAAAACTTCTATTTCAACTTTTTATTGAAGGGACATAGACTTCCTAAATTCGTAAGGTTTTAGATCGATATAAGATAATGATAATTTTTCTAAACTTATTGCTCATCCCCATTTATTCAGTATGTTTATGGATTTTAAAACTCGTTTTAAAATCTCTGAAAATATAAAATAATTCATTATAATAATAATTTCATTAACATAAATTTATCAAATTTTTAACTTACCATTCAAATTTAAAAAATCCGAACTAAGCTGGAATATCCAGTAAAATGCGAATCAATCTATTTTATTTATAATAATTCTTTAACCATCAATGAATAAATAAATTTGAAATATCTTTGTCATTAGGAAGAGGAGGTCAGTCAGCCTTACGTTTTGCTCGACTTCGGATGGAGAAACGCCATAACTATGTGAGAAAAGTAGCTGAAGTCGCGACCACTCTCTTCATTACAAATGATAAACCTAATATTGCTGGAATTATTCTTGCTGGTAGTGCTGATTTCAAAACGGAATTAAGCCAATCAGACATGTTTGATCCTGTAAGAATTAATCTCTTTCTTTTATTTCTTCTCTATTATTCTAGGGTTAAGAACGCACTCTGTTCCTTTTCTTTATATCGCCCAATTTCCTATAGCTAAACTTTTTTGAATTGCTTATGTAAGTTGATATGCAATATATTTTCATATAACGTTATACATCTTTTTATTAAATCCTTATCAAATTATGAATTTCTTGAAAAAGGCACTTACAAATCGGCTGGCTATGATAAAAAAAATTTAATTCTCAACCTTTTTTATGTGTTTTCCTTTTTTTTAATATGGTTTGTCCCTCTTTCCATTACACCCCATTTTCACTTCGTTCTTGGTCTTCTTCTCAACCTTGGATTTGAGGGGACAAGCCCCACAAGTTGGGAAATCCTGAACAATACTAAAAGCTAATTCCTACCTAATATTTAATTGTATAAATACATTTATAAATTATAAATTTATTTTACAGCGTTTACAAGCGAAAATTATTAAATTGGTGGATGTTTCTTATGGAGGAGAAAACGGATTCAATCAAGCGATTGAATTAGCTGCAGAATCATTGCAAAATGTCAAATTTATACAAGAAAAAAAACTAATAGGTATTGAAATTGAATATCATTTATATTGACCTAGTCTAATAACATTTATAAATTTATTATGTTTAATTTAGGTCGATATTTTGATGAGATTAGTCAAGATACTGGAAAATATTGTTTTGGTGTAGAAGATACACTTAAAGCTCTTGAACTTGGCTCAGTGGAAACGTTAATCTGCTGGGAAAATCTTGATATTCAACGTTACGTCCTTAAAAATCACACCAATGCAGAAGATAAAGTTTTGCATCTTACTCCTGAACAAGAAAAAGATAAAACACACTTTACGGATAAAGAGGTCACTAATTATACCCATTTCTTTTTATATATATAAAACAGCAAAAAAAAAAATAAATAAATAAAATAAAAAATTAAATGTTTCAGCTAAAATTAAAAAATCTAGTGAAGGCATCACACAACTTTCTCTTACCTAACGTAAAGAAAGCTGAGTGATGTGCTGTTATACCAGATTTTTTTTAAGTTGGGCCCCCTAGGTAGCCGTTAACAATTTTATATTAAGTTTTATTTTTAGAGATTTTTCATTCCAAATTTATCCCAAGAAATATATATATAAAAAAATTAAATGGACAAATCTCGTTTATTTTTATTTTAATTCTTCGGCAGCACAAACACTTGGGGGAAATAAGGGTTAATACATTTCAAAGATCATCTAATAAAAATTGTTTTATAAATTTTAATTAAAATCGTTAGCGCGAATTGGGTCTCTCAAAATGGTCTGTAGTGCAAGATTCCTGAAAAACGAAAATCTGCTAGAGGCTAAAATTTTATATTTAAGCTAGGCTCGTCGTATGCATCTCGAGCCTTTTAAATAAAATCGGTTAGTACTTTACTGATGTGCTTTTTTTAGTTTTTTCAATTTTCTCAAATTCGCTCTAACGATTTTGATTAAAATTCATATATCAATTATTTACTAGATGATCTTTGAAATGCATCAACCTCAAAATTGTTTGGGCCCCACCTTACTGATGTACTCTTTTTATTTTTTTTTCTAATTTCTCTTAAACTAATCTAACAATATTGATGGTTGTACATTTAATAAATAGAATGATCTTTAAGATGTATTAATCATTTTCCACTTCAAAATAAGCCCTGAATTTTGGATTTTAAGATAGAAAGACCCGTTGCCATGGTAACAAAATATAAATATTTTTAATTCCTATGTTTTGACCCCCTCCCATGGCCGAGAGGTTAAAGATACTAACATTGTCAATATTGATAACCTTAAAAGTCAAGGGGTGTGTTTTCGGATCCCAAACAATCCGATGAAAATTTATTTAAATCAATTGGATACCAAATGATATAAATAAATATGCCTGGATTACAAGTATCGTAAATAATATATTTGTAATAGTTTAAAAGTATATGGCCTCAGATGCCGAGAGACTTAGTTTAAAAAAAAAAATTCCTAGGCTTATTAATAATTGGGATATAATTGCCAATTTAATTAATATAATTTAAATTTTTTAGCATTGTCTCTTGGTGCAGAGCTAGAGGTCTGGCTTCACGTACCAAAGATCATTGGTTCGTTTCCCGTTCTGAATGACAAATAATTTATTTAAATTATATTGGCTAATAAATAAATAAATAAATAAATAAGGACGGAGTCTAAATGGCCTCACATGCCGAAAAGGACAAAAAAAATTTAATTTTTTATAATTAATAATAGATTAATGCACATAAACGGAAAATCTCTAAAAATAAAAGCTAAATAAAATTGTGAATCGACTACCAAGGGAGCCATGATACAATTTTCCTTATCTTGGTAAGAGAAAGTTGTGTGAGGTGTGGCCGTCAAGCCAGATTTTTTGAAGTCTCGGCATTTAAGACCATTTAGACTATTTAAATTAATTGGTAGCCAATATAAGTTGCTTTCCTTTCACTCACTGCCCGCTGCTGCAAGCCCCGTCTATTACATTCACATAGTAGTCAAAACTCCAGAAAGAAAACTTCCCTCTCTCCCCGATGATGAGCAAATCTGCTTAGGCTTTATGCCAGATTGACCATTATGTTATTGGGGCTTATATTTATTTGTTCCACTTTAATCATGGAAAACAATTTCGAACCATGTGAAAATAATGAAATCTTCCATGTGTTATTATTTTATTAAGGTATAAAAATCTTGAAACAATTACCGAAAAATAAAATTTTCATACTTACTTTATATTGCCGTGTAGGTCATTTGGGCGGTTGATTAAAAGCGTTCCATTCATAGCTGAGGCGTCTAAAGTCACAACTATCTATGGCTTTAGTCCATGAAAGGAAAGCAGCTAAAATTTAAATAAATTTTATCCCTTAGAATGGCATACGAACCAGGAAGAACATGAAGCGAGGTAGATCTCTTACTTCTGCTCCGAAGTTCCAAAGTCCTAAGCCCAATATAATTTAAATAAATTTTATTGTTGACGCTTAGATCATGAAACAAAAGCTTTTGCCTCTTTACCAAATATATTAGCCGAAACTTTGGGTTATTTGGAAATTTTTTTTTTTTCGTTTAAGCTTTTATATAAAATATATTTTAGTATTTCCTTAAGAATTTCACTCTAAATATGTATAATTATAATTTTCTAGAGTGGAGTTGAATTGGAATTAGTGGAGTGCCAACCTCTGCTCGAATGGCTAGCAAACAACTATAAGAATTTTGGAGCTACTTTAGAAATCATTACCGATAAATCCCAGGAAGGTTCACAATTTGTGCGAGGATTCGGAGGAATAGGGGGTGAGTTTGTATTTGCCTTCTAAATCTTATCTAAGTTGTTTTTCTTATTTCATCGTAAGGACATTAACATTTTCTGTAAATACTTAACATTTCAACTTATTTTATTAAATTTAAATATATGATTTAAAATTAATATCATATATATAAATTTAAAAGTAAACGAATACTCAAGAAGAACAGGGGTCCCCCAAACTTTTGTAATTCAAGACATGCTTATTTTTTACTGTAGTTCAACATATTAGGTAATATAAATAAATTATAACTTTATTAATATTATAATTATAATGTAAGTTACAATAAAATCTTAAACCAATATTTAAATTATTTGCATTATCGAAAAATAAATTTCTTTTTGTTAAAAATTTTTGGCCATTCCCCTTTAAACTATTTGAGGTGCATCAAAGCACTACTACCTGGAAACCTCTACTCTAGAATATATTTGTTTTAAGCCATTTAGTCCTTATTCATGTTCATATATATCCATCTATTATAAAACTTATATAAACAGAAGTAAAAATTTACAATTTACATCAAAATGGTTTTAATGAATTTTTTTTTAATTATGAAAAATTTTCTACAGGGAAATTATTAGTATTATTAATTTTTTCCCTTGTTTTTTTTTTCTAATCCCACAAATTTAAAACAAAGCCAAATTTGTATAAACAGGACTGTTCCGCGTAATCCCTAATTCTTCTGAGTGGAATTTGATTGGATAGTAATCAAGTCCCAAAGAGCAGCCATTAAAATAGGCATTTTTTATACAGTGATGCCTTAGTTAACGACGTGTGGCTTTAAGAAAAAAATATCTTAGTTAGCAATGCAGGTTTAATTATGTGTTTAATTTGATTAATATATTCCCGTTGCGTGTTGGAAAATCGCCCCTTGTACACGATAGTTTTGGTTAACGATGCTAATTCTGGAACGGAGCGTCGTTACAATCCCTAAGTTTATATATATGTTTAATCAGTCACTCTTTTTGATTTTAACAACAATTTAATAGCAAAATTTTTTGCTACACCTTTAGATTCATTGATATGACAGTTGGCTCACAATTCCAAATAAATTTGATGCCCCTGTTCTGAAAATATTTTAAGAAATTTAGTCATTAGGGTTTTCTCTCCTCTGCAAGAATTTTGGATTGGCCTCTTATTTTGGGCCATTTATTGAGTCAACCCAATTACTGTTTAATTGAATAAATTGAAAAATGAGAAATGTTATGTCATTTTATATAGTAGTAAAATAAATAAATTAAGGTTCCCGTACTTTTTTCTTCAATAAACTCCTCAGTAAACTTTTCTTTCACAAAATAAAAAATTTTTTTTTTTGCATAAATAATTAAACTTTTCTAAATTTCTTCCATTCATTTATTCATTGATTCATTTTTCATTCATTTTATATATTGCATAAAATGTGCCAATTGTTTTTAAACAGATTTTCTTGGAATTTGTATGCAATTTACTAGATTTGCTTTTAAAATTGTCCTGCTCTATCTACTTTAAATGTTTAATTAATTGTATTTTGCCATCACTCGAATCTTCATTTTAAAATAATAATGATTAAGCTATTTTCCGATTACTCAAATACTGCTTGAAATGTAACGAAATTTAAAATTTAGACGAATACGAATTAAATTTCTTTGAAGGTTCTTCTTGGGAACAAGCCTATTTTTCTATAAAGAGTAAATCAGGCAGAGGGATAAAGGATAAAGGCTAACCTTAAATCTGGTCAAGTAGCGGGAGGCATGAGCATCTGGTTAAGTTCTTGCTCTAGGTCAAACAATGTATGATAAAAATATAAGTTTTAATTTTTAATTATCTCTTCTTTAGTTTTAATACTTTTTATACAACATCTTTTAAAAACAAATCTTAGAATTTTGTAATCTATCTCCCATTCTATTAAATTCTCAAATAAGCGGCCAATAAAATCCTATGTTAAAAGATAAATTCAATTAAAAAATTAAAACAAATTCCAGAGAATACACATCAATGATTTTCACAGTATTAGCCTACTTATTGTGTCCTCTGCCACCATAAATAAGTTATAATGTAGGAAATAGATTATTTTTTTTGGATGATTAATTGTATATATTAATAAATTTAAGATTTCAAATGTCGTGCTTTAAAAATATAACTATAACTAATATTACAGCATGATTTTAGTGAATTAATCACTAGTTCTCGATGGATAATTGAGTAAATGGGCAAATGATTCTTTTTTCAATTTCTCTGGAACTGCTTTTTGCAATCTCTGAAACTCGTTGTGCGGTTCTTAAACCTTTTACTTATTTTCCCTTTTCTTTAACTGGAGTTTTCTCTTGTGTGACGCTAACGGATCGACGCTGGTAGGCATCCTGCGATACAAAGTGGACTTCCAATCCCTCCAAGCTGACGAACCGCTCGACGATGTGGATCTAGACGATTACTAATTTCCCTCATGCAGGTAGACAAATGCTAAATGTGTCGGCCTGGCTTATATAAATATTTCACACAAGCACTTATTTGTAGATGATAATTTTTTTAAAGTAGACGATTCACAGGTGTAGATCGACCAACATCATTTTATTTTGAAAGGATTTATTATAATTATTATATTTATTTGCTTTAAATTGATTGTGTTTCTGTTTTGTTTTTTATCTTTTTATGTGTATACCCTGATATTCTGCAAATTTTGTAAAATTGTTTTTATATGCTTATTATCTTAATTTGTTAGAGCATTTTTCAATCTCTTGCATGTTTTAACATATAAATATATAAATAAATAAATATATATAAATATATATATATATAATGACTTTTTCGAATAATAAATGTTTTTGTTTTTAGGTCTTCTACGTTACAAAGTAGACTTCCAGAGTATGCAATGTGACGATTTTGAAGATGATTTATATAACATCGATGATTATTGAAAGAATTAATTTAGGATTAATTCTAATTCGGCCTGCACAGAAAATTCTTGAATTTTATGAGAATACTTTTCTAATTCAAAGAATAGCTCTAACAAACATCTTTCGGCTGAATCCAGTACATTGCTGGGATACATTTTCAGTATTTAATTCATTCTTTTTTTATTTTTATTATGTTTGAGCTAAATGTTCTCTTCCTTTTCTTTATTTGAAAATATTACTTTTCTCGTTGATCAAATTATACCCGTTTACATAATATCTATTTCTTCTATAATAGTGTAAAAACATAGAATTAATATTCTTTTCATCTTCTGTTTCTTGTAATTCCTATTCCAGTCTTATAATTATCAAATTGATAAAGTATAAAATAAAAAATAACGGCGATTGGGATCTTTTAATTTTTCTAAAAATTTCTAAAATTCAAATAGTTGATCAACAAGAAAAGTATAAGAATAGTGATCAAATAGAAACATTTTCTTCTGAAGAGAGGCAAGAGAATAAGAACATCCTCTGATTCACACTAAATATTCTTATTCTAAAAATCCCATTCCATTAAAGTAAAGAAGATAACATCTTTCTTAAATGGGAAAATTGAGACTTTGGAGGAAATCTTTTGGGAAACAAAATTATTAATGATACTTGTGGATCGCAGTTTTTATTGTTCAAAGCTTAGATTCAGGTATCAAGAATCCAAACATAAATATTGAAAATAATCCCAAGCATCTGCTCAAATATAGGATGAGATAATTTATTGGTTTATGTAAGCACTGTAAATTTTTTACAATTTTCTTTTTTTATATTTTTCATTATATTAAAATGATTAAATACACGACATTTTACTTCCTTGGTATCTGTCCATTTTAAATTTTATGTCTATACAAATTTGCAAAATTTTGCAAGATTAATAGGTTAAAAATTATATCCCGAATCAATTTGAACTATTTTCTCTTGTATCCGTTATATATAATTAATGATTTATAACTAAATTTGTTTTGTAATTAAACCAAAATGGTAAAGAAAAAAAAAACATTTTAAAAATACTATTTTTTCTTTTTGATTATCATCTAGCAATTTATTTGCTGACGCCCCCACCTTCTTAAATTCTTTTTAAGCTAATTTCGTACGGAACACTTCTCATTTTGTTGCTCAAAGGACATTTTAATTTAAGATGAGACTAAATACTTCTGCATTATTATATTTAAAAGAAAATATAAGAATTTTTTTTTATTTTATTTATGTCTTTGTAAAATGTCTATTTTTTTTTACATAGAACAAAAAACATAATCATTCACACATCATTTTAGAGTCAATTAAATCTTACAATATGGTTCGATTGTGATAAGCAAACTATATTGTCTAAATATTTTGGTGTTTAATCCGCCTAAATGTTAAAAACGGTCTAATTAATGAATGCAGAAGTCCGCTCAAAAATTATCCACACAATCCAGGCCGAGGTCATGAATGGAATCATTCATTCGTATCTTCTGTACTTATTATCGATTGTATTAGTTCTCTAAATAATATAGTATTTTGATACTTAAAATATGAATTATTAAACCTTTATTGTAATATATTATTATTACTCTATTGTAATCAATTTTGTTAGGATTAAATCTCGTAGCCGATTTTTTTGAAACTTAAAAAACACAAACGCAATAGAACCATTTTTAACATTCCTATTACACAAAAGATTTTGTGTTGAAATATAAAATAAGAATAGTGCCTACCTAAATGATGGATTCATTTTATATATATATATAGCTACAAATTTGACCATTCAATATTAATTGATTTCTGATAATGACGTGTATATCTAAATCGACTGTTATACGTAGTAGTCTCATTATTGTTACAATGCCTTATAGCTTGTGATACATGATTTTCAACTCACTATTAAATCGTATCTTTGTAAAACAAAAATTTATATGTAGAAAACCTTTTGAGTGAATTCTCAATGTAAATATACTAGGAATTCCCAAAAAGTTCGCGAAATATTTATAATACGTATAGTGTTTGAGTAGGAAATTTTGACTTTGCAAAATCATCTACTCAAAATTAAAATTTTAAGCTCATATATAAATACAAAATATATTTATTTATCTCTACTTTTAAATACCTTAAAACAAGAAAAAATAAGAATTCTTTCCTTTGTTTGAAAAAAAATTATTTATTCTAAACCAGTCACCTTTTAATTATCCAATAATTATTCTTATATATATATATATATAATATAGATATAGATAGGGACGGATTATTTAAAATTTAATATAATTAATAGCTTTTAATAATTAAAATATAAAAAATGCTTTTATGTCGGATATATATTCAACTCGTGAACTTTTAAGTGGACCCTTGTATATAAAATTTAAAAAAAATATATTTATGAGGCTTGAAAGAAATTAATGTTAAATTATTTTGCATTTATTTAAACATTATATTTATTTTTTAAATAATTTTCAATTTGTTATAATAGCATTTGACATATTTTGATTAATTTTTGTATAAAGTATCACATATATTTATTAATTATATAGAAAAAATACTAAAAAATTATCTTAAATGAAATGGATAAAATGTTTAGAAAAATATTTTTTAAAAGAAAACGTTAATATTAGTTGTGAATTTTTATTTTTAAAGGTTCTTTATTAACCTTGGATGAACCAGGCAAATCCTTTGGTGGTGAAGGCAAATCTAAAATAGTATTTTTTTTTTAAGTTAAAGAACTTTAAAAAATATTTTGACTTTTGCCACTTACCAAATCTTAATTTCTCAAACCGGTTTACAAGCGTTTCTGGATCATCAAGAACGGGTTTAGATTTTGTTGGCGTGGTTTCGATATCTTTCATTAAAGTCTCTAATTCTGCTTCAAATTCAGCATCTGTTCCTTCTGAGATTGAAGTTGCTATCTCTTGAGAAATTTCATCGGCCATAACTACTGTTTCTTTAACATTATCCATTACTGTTGAAGCACTTTCTTCATTCAGTCCTGCCTCATCGAACGTTTTACGTAAAGCTTCTAGTCCATATTGGTATGCCTCAACAACCTATATTTTATACATTAATAAGTTATTATTTTTATATAAATTTAATTAATAGTATTTTTTATTACCAAAGCATCAGTTTCAGCTTCTCGAATTTTATCCAATAATGACTGAATATTTTCTAAAGCAACGGCTCGTTTTTCAATGCAATGATCTATGGCCTTCTTTTTGCGGAGACAATTCTTGGCCTAAAAAATTTCATTAATATTTATTTGGTTTAGTTTAAATTATTGGCACCATCTGTGGTTCGCAGAAATCTCGTTCGAATTATGTAGCTACTATATGATCGAATTTTCAGTCTAGGCAGCATAAAATATCGTAATTGTAATTTTATAACATTAAATAAACAAAAGACTACTTCATTTGTCCCAAATTAGTTGTCACATTTGAATATTTTTGGATCAAATCATTTGCCCTTCGTATATTTATCAAAGAAGGCTGGTGACAGAATAATATAATTTAACATTTTCAAAAGGTTCACCTGCTGTTATTTTAAAAGTGAATGTAGAGTCAAGGGCATACCGAAGTGGAAGAGAAAGGGGTAGCTGGATCATATCCACAAAAATTATTATTTTAAATTGAAATAAATATAGATATGTTTGAAAATGATCATTTCAACAAACCTAGCAAATTTAGACGTGGCCACAAGATGGCTCTAAATTTCAAAGAGAAAAGAGGAGGTAAGCAGCCAAAGAATGAGCTTCTATGTAAATAAAATTCCAAATTGAAACGTTTTGCCTTTAATGAGATAAGGCCATCTTCATTAGTCAACTTAGAGAGAGTATATATATATAGAGTTGTAAATGATCATATAAAGTTAAATGATTTTAAAGATCAAAACAAATTGTTTTCCTCATCAAATGAACAATGTATATAATAGGGAAGCATTTAACTTGATAAAATTTTTATACAAATTTCAGATATGTAAATAATATAAACCTGACAACTCTCTCTTAAGTTAGCTTATGATGGCCTTATTTCGGTAAAACTAATGTTTTAATTATCTAGAGGCTCAATCTTTAGCTGCTTACTTCTCTCTTGTCTATATAAAACTTAACAAAAACAAAACATATTATAAAAGTGTGATAAAAAACTAATTAGACTATCACTTTAAGTAGATAGATTTGAATCAAAAGTTGATCAAAGTGTGATATTTGCCTGTGAAGCTTAAATATGAAAAAACCACTGAACTCTACAATTGGGCACAGATAGGCTGTTTATAAAATTATAGAAGTCACAATTGGAATAATTACAACTCCTTTCACTCTATGGTCGGGAAAAAATTTAGTGTATGATCTAAAATTTTATCTAATATGAAACGGAAAGAGGTAGGAATTGAAATATATTTTGACTTTTACAGATAATAGCTATCTATTTGATATATACAAACTTTTTAGCTGGATATTGATCTTTCGAATTGTCGAGTTCTAAATACGTACGACAAATTAGGATGAATAGATTTTTATGAAATTTTAACCAAGTTTGAGAGTGAATATAGTTCCTTTCAATCCCCCGGAAGTGGAACTATTACTATTTTATCACTTGTTGCATATTTCCATATTTATTACAATTATCATTTTAAATTCGTTAAAGTAAATTATAATCTTTGAGATCATTTCTTTGATGGCTTTAATTTGATATAATATTCTTTTAATAATTAACTTTAACAGTTAATTATTAAAAGAATATTATTCATATGCACAATTTTACATACCATTTGCCTGCTTCCTTTCGATAAATAAGATTTTGCTTCATTTCTTAACTCTTCTTTTTCAAACTCTAAATTTTCTATATTTTTTAATAAGGATTTTTCGTTGGTTCTTAAAGTATATATTCCTAAATCAATTGGTGAAATAATTTTTTGAGATTCTGAATAAAATTTTATTAAAATTTTTTTCTTATCTGGACTAGTTTGAAGATCAACTTTATTTTGTTTATACAATAAATAGAGAGCCATTTGAACATCTTCCAGACCAGATAAATTAACTATTTCGTCAAGGCTTAAAATTTTATCTCTGTTTTCTTCTTTTATAGAATCTTCCAAAATTTTGGCTTGTTCCTATAATAATATCATTAATAATTAATAATAATATACTCTTGTAAATAAAAATTTTACTTACTTCAACTATTCTATTATGAACGTATACACACTGAAGATTATTAGTTGGGCTCGGATTATAGAGAGAATCTTTTACTTTATTAAATGTCCATTTAAGAGGTTTCTTTACAAATATGTTAATAGACCAGAGAGCCCAGGATTGAGACGTAGAAGGCTCTAAAAATTCGCTTTGTTTTGTAAGAACACCATTCCTAAAAAGAAAAAAAAATACTATTTTAATATCTATTTTTAACTTTTCCAACCAACCGAAGGATAGGTAAAGTTAATATATTCATCACAAAAAAAAAAAAAAAATGGAAATTGATCTAATCCTACCAAAATGTGTTTTGAGGCCTTTGAGTCCATTTAAATTCTTTTTAGGATGATGTATGTTTGTGGTAATTTCTTTCGTCCACAATAACAAAAAATAATCATTAGATTGTGCTGAAATGTTGCACATATAAAATAGACCTAAATTATAAAAAATGATGTTTCTATTTGGTGGAGCCTATTTTTTACGAATGATCTTCTCTTTAGGTCAAATGTCTAATTGCAAAGTTCTATATTATTGACTCTTGTTAGATTAAGAAAAATACCAGAGCGATGCTCGAACACCAGGTTTTATTTATCTTATCTCTTTGGATATTTTGAAAACCACCACCTTTTTCAAAACAAACCCCATTATTCAATAGAAATATTTATATTTTCTTACCATGGCAACGAGTTGTCCTATCTTTTTTATGGGATTGTTAAAAACCTAATTTGAGGATCCCATAATATTGTGAGATGGGAAATGATTAATACATCCTAAAGATTTTCTATTTTATTATATGTACAGCCAATTTGATCACAATCATAGGAATAATTTAAGAGAAAATCACAAAAACCTAAAAACGTAAAGTGGACTCCAAACAATTTATTTATTTATTTTTTTTTTTGGTTTTTGAGGGGAGGATAAATGTCATTTCAAAAATAATAATTGTTTTATGAATTTTAAACAAAACAAAAAGCGAATTTGGAGAAAATCGAAAAAAGTACATTGGTAAAGTAGTAAATAACAGGGAATGGATGGAATTTTTTTAATATTTCATATCATTTTGCTGGAAAGTAATGTAATAATGTTATTCAAATCTAAATGAAATATGAATATATCAAATTTTTCAAAATTATCTAAAGTGCTAGGCGTAATAATTATCTTACTTGTCCAATTCATCGATGACAAAGGGTAAACATCTTGGCACAATCCCATTCCATTTAAAAACTGAATTTAAATCTTCTAGGGTAAATGATGAAATTTTAAAATGTTTACACCAAATGTGAATCATTTCACTCCAAAATTTTATTTTCGACTCATAATCACGATTGACAGTTTTAGCTATTATTGGGGCACACATAAAACCCATTCGCATTTCGTCATTCCAACATTCAGGTAATTGATCTTTAGGTAAAATTAATGATTTATAATCTTTCTTTTCTTCTTGCATGTTTCAATTAAAAAAAGAATAAAAATAAATAATCTCAAATATATAAATAGATATTTAAATGAAAACAAAGATGAAAATAGAATGAAAATGAAGTTTGTAACCATAAGGTAGGATTGCCAAAGTTCACAAAATCCAAATTTAGAAGAAAGTCCCCAAAACCTTCAAAAGATTCCCATTGCCAATTCCTGTGATTATTAAAAAAAAATATTTAATTGTTTAAATGTTTATTTGTTAAAGTTTGAGTTCAAACCATTCTATATTATTTTTTTTATAAATTTTATTTAACGCCTTTTTTTAAATTTTCTAGGGGGGATGTGCTTTGGCCTAGAGCCGATAATAAAAAAAAAAATAAATTTTCTAGCTTAACATTTTTTCTACAAAACTGTTAATTTTAAATATATAAAAAATAAAACTTCAAAAAATATAAATGGAACAAATTTAGAGTTAATTTTTAAATATATTATAATAAAATGTTTTTTTATATTTGAGGGAAAATTGACATTAAAAAAAAATATTCTTCAATAAAAAATATTTTTTAAAAACCAAAACGTAATGAAAAAAGTTTTGTAAAAATGATTAATAATATATTAATATTATTTTATAAAAACATTTCTAAAATACATATATATTCATTTATTTTCTTAAAAATTTAATTTTTTTTCATAAAAAATTAAACAGGAAGTTTAGATAGTGATGATGATTTATATATATATAATTTAAAAATATATAAATAGTAAAATTCATTCTATGTTTATAAAAATAGGACACATAAAATACAAAAGCAAATCATGCCATTATTTCATTTGAAAATTTTGAAATAGATATTTATTCTTTTAACATGTTTCTCGGAAAACGGAAACGAAGCCTTGACGTTTTTGCTAGTTGTGACACATTCCACCCATGACGTCATCATGATTTAGATTTTTTTTGATATTCTTTTCTTCAATTGGCTTTCTGTCATAAGTCACAACTCAACCATTAATGCTCTCTTCATTCCATTCATCCTTTGATCAAATTTATCATAGTTTTTTCTATTAATTTTTAAACCAGGCTATTTGTTAATTATACGTTCAACAATGAAGCTTTTTAATTTATATTACGATTATTAGTTAAATTTCAAGTTTTCATGATCGTATTAAGGTGTGTGGAGTATCAAGTGAAATTTCTAAATAAAACTTAAAATTTATCTATATAAATATCATCATGAAGGGTAATTATAAAAATTATATAATAATATTTTGAACAAATTAGATATTTAGTTATAAATCTAGCATGAATTCATTCATTTTTCCTTTTAACATGTATTACACAACAAAATTATTTTGCAATAGAAATAAAAAAAATAAGATTATCATAATCATGGTAAGAAATTTTTAGTTTTATAACAATTTAATTAAAATTTAATAATATTATTTAATTATTCAATCATTTTTTATTTAAAAATTTATATATTTGTTTCTATATTCTTTTTAAAATAAATGTAGAAATTTATATATACAATTTATTGGATATAGCACTTAGAATTCATATTTTTTTTTGGCGCGCAATATTTATTTAAAAATAATGAAATTTTTATTATATAATAGTTGAAATATATATTTTGCATATATATATATATATCTCTTAAAATTAGGCAATATCAAGTTGCATATATTTGTTTTTTTAATTTTAAATTACTTGATAAAGTAATTTTGCCAATTATTTTTCTCATATCCATTTTAGTAACAAATTCTATAAAAATTAAATTTTAATTTATAAATATAACAGTTATGCGTATATTATATTTTGGATTATAACGAAAAACATGCTCTTCCATTTTATCAATAAATCTATCAGTTAACATTTCACACTTCTATCAAGTTTTTACTTATTGCAATTTTCTAAAAATGTTTTTATTCAACTTTTAAAGGAGCATCAGCGATATCTAGAATATAATTTCCTAAACTTTTTTTACCACAACTACAACCTTTTCGAAAAAAAAATCACTGCCCATGAAAATCTATACTTTATGAGGAAACAAGAAAGGCAAAATGTAGATACTTTATTTCTGTAATCTCTATCCCAAATGAATAAACGGAAAGCTTGTTTTGCAAATATGACACAATGAAGTAACAAAATTATTTAATAATATCAACATAAAACAAATTTTCTTTAAAAAAAAAAAAATAAGAATAGCAAATAAACAAAGAATTAAAAATAACAAATTAAAATTTTTATTGTTTATTTTAATAGAAATAATTGAGAAGGATGAAATTGGTGGAGTGATAGTATATTTTGTCCGTCTCTATTTTCACTTTGATCGCCCACTTATTTTTATGGAATGCTGATTAAACCTGAGCTTTGCCCCGCTGAATCGTTTCAGCGCCCCAAGGGGGCGATATCGTCCACTTTGGGAACCTATGATCTAGCATTTAATTTATCCATCCAGACCGGTTCTTTCTGTCTTTCCTAAAATTTATTCTAGAAATTTTAGGAAAGACAGAAAGAACCTGGTTTGAGGCTTTCTTATCCACTTTCTCATTTAGGGAGTAGCTTAAAATTTTATTTAAAAAAATATTTTCTTGGTGACATTTCTTGTTCAAGATCATCAGGCCTTTTATAGCATTATCTGCATATACACTTAAATATCGGAAGAAAAAAAATCCAAACCAAAATAGTGATTTTGTCCTAAGTTTGAAAAAGATTCTCACTCTTCTTATTTTTTTTAAACCAAGAGAATAAGAGCAACCAGGTCTTTCTAATCAACTTATATAACTTTATTTTGTAAATAATTCGACAGCATAACGTCTCTATGATTGCAGAAGAGGATATATTGTGGATAGACTGTCATGTAAATAATTAAGAAGGAAAGAAATGCATCTTCTTGCCTATGCTTATGGTATTTTATGGTATTTTACTACAGTTCATCTCAATTTCCCCTGTATTGAAAAGGTAGACATTATCGTCAAAATATTTGCACAATAAAGAAATCTAATTTTGTAAGATGACTTATTTTTCTGGTTCTAAAGCTATAATCACAAAATCTCCTGGCTACTTAAAATTGTTTTTAAAAATATTTTTTGAGGAGAAACTGACCTCTACCTTCTTTATCTTTGAAATTTACTGATGACAACTTTATTGAGGGCCTAAACGAAGAAATAAATATTTTCAAAAGAAAAATACAAATCCTATGCAGCTCTCCTTATGACTTCACCTAGCAAATATTAGTTAAACTCTTTTTGGTAAATAATGTAATAAGTTTATGACATTGTTGTGAATAAATTATATATATATATATATATAGTTTAATCACAATAATGTGTAATATATTAGACAGGCCCTTAACCACTCGGCTTCAATTGCAACTTTTCTGACCTAACATGGATTTTGAAATAAAAATTTTTGACCGTCCTAAGTAACCCCGCAAATCGAGTAATATCGGTATACTTACAAACATTCAAAAACAACTATTAAATGTGACGAAAAATAATTGGCCCGGATCTAAATTTTTCCAAATAATAACAAATATAGGTATTTGGCTATAATTGGAAGAGAAAATCTTTGTTCCCTACGTCATAGGGATAATTTTTATAACTCGGTAATGTTCATTCCACTTTCTCAAAGTGCCTTGATTCCATATATGTCATGCTTTACATTTCTCTTTAAGAACTTGCATCAATTAAGCATTCCACTTTTTGTCCTTCTTTATTTATTCACCTACGAAAGACTATAATTTATATTTATACAAATTTTACAAAATTAAGTATAATTATAATAATTAAACATCATCTTTTTTTTAAATACATTTATTAAAAAAATGGCATGATGAAGAAAATATTAAATAAGAAAGAATATATTATTTCTAACTTATAAATAAATTAAATAATTATTTAACAAACGTATATTAGGTATCATGTCATTAATGCTCATTCAGCTTCATCAATATTGATATTTTTTCAAATAAAAAAAGAAATTGAAAAATTAATATCTATTTATCTTTATTAACTTTAACATATTATTTAACAAAAGTTTGCATATCAAATAATTTTTTAGAGATTTTTTTCAAAATTCTTACATCGTCAATGAAATATGACTGCCAAAAAAATAAACTGCAAATTATAACAAATTACACTTATTTTTTTAAAGTTTCTACATTTTCAAATCCTGACAAATTTTAAATCATTTTTTTTAAAAGACAGTCAATAGCTATGAAGTAGGTCGTCTTAAAAAATGAGATTTGGATTTGTAATTTTGGAGGCCTCAGCAGATCATTATTTCTCCTAATTTCAAAGATTGATAGTGAAGTAGAGAAATTAGTATTTCATACTCTCTATTTGAAATTAAAGAATATAATTTTCTTGCATTCATTAATAAACAAAAAAAATTTTGACCAATTTTTCTGTTCAATTCATAAAATTAACCCCTTAAAATTGGTCAACCTGTATCATTTGTTTCGTTTCAATATCGTCTAAATTCAAATTTCATTATATTTTATCTATTATTAAATTTATTATTTTCGGATTTCATGTAGGTCTTATAATTATCCTTTAAGATGAAACAAAGATACAGTATGACTAATTACTTTTGAGAACGATATTATATCTAGATCATTCAAACCCATCCTACGGCCCGGAGTGTTTAATGAATTTATAATGAATGAGGTATTTTAAAATGTGCAATTTTTTTTTCAATAAAAAAATTGCAACTGAAGAAAAAATTTTTTAAAAAACGGTTTCTAGTAATTAAATTTTAGTTGGAAAAGAATTAAAAAATTTTCTGCCAATCCAACAAAATTAATGTTTCAGTCAATTAAGACGACACCTTAAATGATATCATTGACCCCACTGATATTAGCTCCAATAAAAAAAAAGAGAACATTTTTTTCTTATATTTGACTGATAAAATATTTTGTTTTGAATTAAATTTTTAAATTTCTTCAAAATTTATCAAAGTAAATGTCAAACAACTTTGAAAAAGTTTTTTTTTTAATAAGTTACAGTTAGTTGAATATTCCAGTTTGTCCCCCTCCCCGGATGGCAAATAAATTTACTTTTTTTATTTTTACAAGTGAGGTCTTCCCGTCTCCAATGTTGTCTCTCTCATTAAGAGAGTATTGAAGCCTGACAGGAGTTCTAGGACTCTTCATTCTCAGACTAGGTGTTCAACCTCTATTCGATTATACCATAAATTCCAAGTAAAAATTGGTTCCAGGTTTGTCATCTTTATATGATATTAATTATTACATTATATTTAGGACATATCGCAACCCCCTTTTTCCACCTAAGGAATCACCCTTTAAAATAAAATAATGAATTTTGTGTTAATGTATGTATATATGTTTGTTTAATTAATGTGGCCCAAGAAAATAAAAGGTTATATAAGGCTAGTCTAGATAATAAAATTTTTTAAATTGGACTTCTTCCTGGAAGTATGAGAAAAGAAAACTCCAATCTCGTCGTCGCCTGCACTTCCAAATGAAATTGTCTAAAAAATGTTAAACAAAGTTTTAAGGAAAAGACTAAAAATGTAATAGAAAAAATCACCATCTCTTCACTATCAAATTCAATGATTTAATAAATATATTAATATAACTTATCAAATAATTTTTTTATTTGAAATATATCTATTAAATTATTACTATATATTTAACTTTATTACTTAAAAAATTATATATACATATTTATTTATTTATATTTTATTAAGTAATCCAATTTAAAAAAGGCTTAATTTTCATCTTCATATGTCTAGGTTCATGCCAAGAATGCGATTAGATAATTTAAAGAAAATGATCGTAAGGAAGCACATGAAAGTCAAAAGGCAAAAGCCACGTGTTGTTCAGCCGCATTTCAAATGGACGCTGCTTTCCTCGCCCCCTCTGACGTCTCCTACTTTACCTTCAATATCCTCTCCGACTTCACTCTTGAAAAGCTCACTTCGAGTCTCCGTTTGCAGACGTCAATACCTTTCTCTTATCACCGGCATGGTTATCTAAAATTTATTCATTTTTTTCCAGTTAATAAAGGAGTTTCATTTGGTAGTAGCTTAATTCTACCACTTAATCGGCTTTCGAACATATCCACTGTTTTATCTTCACATTTTTTTTTATTATCTGTGAATTTTTTAAATGGCACCCAACCACTATTGTAAAGATTGTTTACGGTTTCGAATTACCGATAAGCCATTGCCGGTGATGGCAACGGACGAACCTCGAGTCAATGGATTCCTTGAAATCCCATGTAAGTCAACTCTTTTTATTTAACATTTAAATATATTTGACTTTGACATAGATTTCTTTAATTACAATTCACATATGACCTAATTTTATTATTATTCTTTTATTCTTGTGAAATTTCATTTAAAAACAATTAATTAAAAAGTAGAATAATTATTCTAGAACAGTGATGCACAAAATTTTTATCTGCTGAGTGCAATACACTAACTTTTTTAACGGACCGCGATTCAAAAATCTTTGCTTGATCATTTTTTTATATTAACAAAATTTTTTGTTTGTTTTCATGACTGCTCCATTTTTACGAAATTTTTTATACTTAATTTTCCCCGTCAACTCAAATTTTCACTTACTTTGATAAAATCTTTTTTACTTAGGTCCATTACAAAAATTCTTTAAAGGGCCGTCTGCAAGTTGAACATCACTCTTCTAGAATATCAAAAAATAATAATACAATATTTTTTGAATTTAAAAACAATATGAAATTTAAAACGATTCCTGTCATTTTGTAAATTTCACCACTAGTTTCTATAATATCAATCCTAATCATTCTATGGCTAGAACAATAAGTTATTTATAAAATTTATATCTGCTCCTTGCTTGATTGTCCATTTGAAAATGTAGAGTTGAAAAACTCATTAAAAGAAAGTGAAAATTACTTAAAAAGATATTTATAAATCTTGACCTTCATTTCTAGAAAGAAAAGAATATTTAAGAATATTTAAATTTTTCTATATTAAAATGTCTTTAAGAAAATTATCTAAACTTATAATTTAAAATTAAAATTATATTCTTTCTTTAGAATTCGTCTCAAGTTCCATATTTAACAAATAATTTCTCAAATAATCTATTGGCATCTTGTTTCAATCATTTTCTCACAGAAAGAAAAGTGAAGCTGGCAATTTGTATTTCCTTTCGATTCTTCACTTTACTAATTACCGGCATCTACCCGTCTCCTCATCCTATCTAAACTATTCAAATAGTTGTTTTCTATATTTTTTTTAGAGGTCTTAAAAATCAAAGCTTTTGGCCCATTGAACCTTCTTTGTTATCCAACAGAGGAAAGTCTTTATAAATTATGGTCATTGTATAACTTGTTTGAAAGCTATCTAGAAATAGTTCAGAAGACATTAAATATATTTATTCTACCTCTTTTAATTTTATGAACACTTACTCCCTCATCATCTTGAGGTTGCTATTGTAAATGAGCTTACCTGCGATTTATCTTAGTATTCCTCAAAATAACATAACGGGTAGTTTACTGAAGGGTTTTCTTTGGGGATTTTGAATCTGAAAGTAATTCCTTTAAAACGTTCCATTTCATTCCTTCTTAATAATGTTGCATAAACTTTCACAAGGGCTGGAGGTTTTTTTCAGTCTAAAATTTTCACTCACTAAGGCTTACATTACCTCTTTATCTGATCAATGGACATCTGACCGGTTAGAATTCTTGAATGTTTTATTTACCATAAATAAAACCACTAACTATTTCAAATAAAGCCCTATCAATCGATATTAATTCGAATCGCTTTTCCACCTTAGGAAGTTGCAGCCCTAGCTTGCGTCTAATATTGTGATATTAATTCCAATCGGACTTGCTAGATGGCTTGACAAAACGTAAGGTTTCCATACAGAATGAAATCTAGTTTCAAGTCCAGGGTGCGTGAATTATGCACAAACTCATCTCGCATAAATGTTTTATTTTAAACTATGTTGACTGAGTTTTACTGTATATGAGGCGTTGTTTGAAAAACCAACTCTTTCAAACAAAACTCTATCAGTCGACATATATTATTTATCTTGATAGTGTGCATGACCAAGGATCTACCCGGACATTTTTTTTTCTTGAGGGGGGTTTTAAAATTTGGTCATTTTCTGCCCAGTCTATGAAATTTTCTCGCATGAAATCACCTGGAAATTATGTTAAATTTACCATTTCGAGGGTGAGAAGTTCGAGCCCCAAGAATCCCTCTCTCGATAAATCCCTGAGAATGACCATTCCGGTTGTTTATTCTTGAAAAGATGGGGGAGGGGAGCATTAATTTTTCAATCGATTAGAAATCTTAAAGTAAACTTTTAAGGTTTCATTTTTTTATTATAAATTATTTCTCTTAGATAAAGATCTCCCACGAGACAAATCGCATACTATTTCTATAGAAATATAACTTGTACATAAGCTATATTCTTATTAATAAATAAGCTAATAAAAATATAAGTATATTTATTAATCAATTAATTTATTTAGATACTTTTAAAATTTTTTATCACTATTTAATAAAAATATTTCGAAGTTGAACTTTGTCTCCTTATTTCAAATTCTATTACGTAACTAACTCAATTGAATATTCATAGAATACTTAATATTTATGACTCTCCTTTATTACGTTAAAGTAAAAAATAAATAGAATTTTTTTTGACAATTTTTAATAATTTATTAAATTATTCTTAAATATGGTGGAAAAAATGAAATCAGGTATAGTAAAAATATCGGTATGGTCCCTCCCATAGACCCTCTCGAATGCTTTTTTTTTTTAAATTTATCAACCAAATAAAAAATTTTCATTTTGGAATTTGATCAACTTTTGAAATTTAAAAAATTTTTTTAAAATTTCTTTAGACAAACAAAATCAAAAAATAAATCAACCTTTTGAAAGGTTTATCAGCAATGTTTTGTAATTCTTGGATAAAAACCCTAATTAAATTTTGAAATATTTATCATATTCACTATCCCTACTCCTTTATGCACTTTGTTCTTAATGATAATTCAGAGTTGGATTAGTTTTCTTACTCTCAACTAGTTGAGATGCTCGCTGAGTCATCTGTTGAGTGTTGATAATGAATTCGAAGCCTAAACATAAAACCACTTCTTCCCGTAAAAAGAAAAAAAATAATATGAATCACAATGGAACAGACCATTTGCCAAATGGACAATATGACAACGATTATTCTATCTCATTATTACCAAATGGTATGGTTTTTTATTTTTATTTGAATTTCAGCAATAAAAATATAACATTTATAAAATTCATTTTACGAATACTCCTTGACTTTGTTTCAAAGGGCATCTTTAGAGATAATTAGGTGATCAGAATAAAAACCAAATTATAGTGTTTTATATATTATGTAATGTGCTACTTTTGGTTTTGGTCATCTTAGAAACCATATCTCTAACACCTGCTGATAGTAAATTATCTATATATATTTATTATTATTAATAAATGCCATGCCCACGGACAATCACCTAAAAAGAAGGCTCTCATCACTGGAATTCTGTAAATATAATTAATTGTCTATCGGTTTATATATATATATATATATATATCAATTTTTATACAAATCTTATTTGTTTTCTTACGTACAATAATCGATTGACACTTGTAATTATTCAAAACCATTTCCATTTATCTGATAGTTACTACCGGTTTCCCCCACAAGTTCGGATACACCTATCTTTGGTTCGATATTTCTTTATTTAGCCTAATTCAATTTTATCCCCCCCCCCCCGCGAAAAGTAGGAAAGAGATTAGTATTAACAAATTTTATGAAATACCTAACGTAATGACACAAGAAATTTTTTTTGCCTCTCCTCGGCCAATCCCATGGAGGATTAATATATTAAAATTTATTGCTTATTAACCTAAAAATTTACATAAATGCTTCTTTATTATTAACATTCTTTAACCTTGAATGATAACTTTAGATTAGCCTTTATTATCAGAAATAAAAAAAATTCATTCATTTTTTATACTCTACTTTATAATTTTTATTTTTTATCTAAAATAGATATTTTTGATTTTCACCTTCAAGCAGTGGCCTATGTTGTGAATGTTTATTCTTTCACGAGGCATTTCTTTTCTCCTTTCAAATTCAGTCTTTTCTTTTAAAGGACTTCAAAATAAGCATTTTCATTAGCCTGCCTTTTCTAGATAATAATAATTTACAGCAACCACTCATAAATTCCTATATTGTTCTTTACTTCTGTTATTTTGTACCCACAAAACCAAGTTAATCTATTTTATAATCATGTCTCTAAAAGGCAAATCAATTAATGTTTATTCTTAACATAACAAACTCTTAAAAAAATGGACAAATGTATTTGGACCGACATTTAGACATAGAAAGAAAAAATTCAGTCGCAAATTCTCCTTTTTTCATATATCAGAATTCATAATCAACACAAATAGATTTCTCCATAAATTAAAAAAACATTCTTTCAGGATGATAACATATAGGTATATTTAAGAACTTAATTAATTTTTTTAATAAAACATAACTCTACATTTTCTAAAAGACTCTCAATGCTCGACAGGGAAATTCATCCCTCATTATAAAATATTTTTGTTTAAAAGAAAATGGAAAATGATTAAGATCCTTTAATAGAAAACGAAGAAAAATTTCTGACTAGGCTTGTGATAAATTATTAATAATATTTTATATGCCCCTCCCCCCACTTTCCTTTGAAGCAGAGGTAGAGATCTCACTTCACATTCCAAGGGTCAGTGAGCGATAAAATATATTTAAATTATATTGGCTACGAAATGAATATGGACTGAGGCTAAAAAGCCTCATTTGCCAAAAAAAAAAGAGAAAGCATTATTAATTATTTAAAAGATTAAAATTTAATTTTGGAACTTGGTATTCATAATTGAATTTTTTTTAGCAATGCCATGGTTCGGAATGGATATTGGAGGAACGCTATCTAAATTGGTTTATTTTGAACCTAAGGATACTACAGAAGATGAGGCTATTGCTGAAGTGGAAACTGTAAAAAATATTCGACGATACCTTACACGAAATAGCTCTTACGGTAAAACAGGACATCGAGATGTTCATTTACAGGTAGTTAAAAATAAATATCAAATTCTTTTTTTTAAAAAAAAATAAAATAGAGTGGAATTTTATTTTGCAATTTTCATACATTATCTATTCAATACATAAATTAATGATGTAGCCATCATAGCTTAAGCCATCCATATAAGTGATAAACGATTATTCGACTAAATGGAAGGTGATTAATTTTCCATTTTCACTTTACAATTCTTTCCCTCAAAAATTTTTAACTTATTTTATTCAAAGACCCTTTTGCATCACACTTTGGATTACCTTTATTAGGATATTTCTTTGTTAAAAAAATAATTAATTTATAAATGAAAATTTTATAAAATACTGAATAATTAACTTAAGTAAATGAATATAATAAAATTCTTAATTTTTACAAAAGTGTTTTATGCAATATATACGTATGTGCTTGTGTGCGTTGCGAGACAAATATAATTTATAATATGCTTTTAAAGAATGGTTCATTTAAATTATCCATTTACGTCATTTATTTTTTCTAAATAACGATATTATTTCCTATTAATAGTAATTAGGGACACCTTATGGAAACAATTAATTTAAATTTTAATCGTAATTATCAATAGGAAATTTTCTAAAAATATCTTTTATGAATTAATTAGAAAACCTAGTTAATAAGTTAATAATAGTGTTGTAACTTGGGATGCCGTAAAAATATCAAAAGGGCGCTGTGTGAAACTAAAGAGTTTTGAGAACCTCTATGCAATTAAATTAAATTAATTAATTAATTAATTAATAATTAATTAATTAAAGAATTAATCATTTCAGCTTTGGAAATTAAATTATATTTTCTCTTTCAAATTAAATCTTTATATAGATAGGCCCACCTTTTGATTTCCCATTTATTTTATTTACCCATGGTGTTTACTTCTCTGACTTCACTCAGGGTAAACCCAACCTCTATGACATCATTGGTAGGTTAGGCTATCTTAGTACACCTAAATATTAGTCAAATTATTATTTTTTTTCCACATCGGGTATATATATATATATACTGGTATATATTGAGTTTTTATTTGGTGGAGC
>JAAAKE020032226.1:0-27229 GCA_010014785.2 Anisolabis maritima | reverse complement strand
ATCCCTCCTGCCCGGGATGCGAACACCGATCTCCTGTGCAGAACGGCGACACCCTACCGACTACTCCACAGAGCCCCTTTAATTAAAAATTTGAGACATTGTTTTATAAATTATGTATAATTATAATTTATTGATGGTTTTTATTTTGAATTTTTATGATTCTGGTGACTTTATTTCCATCCATGATATAGCGGTTAAATGTTTTAATTAATATCAAGTTTATATTTTATTGGTTTTGGTTTTAATTTTGTATTAATATTGTATTTGTAATTAATGTACTGTAAAGCATGGCCTAGTAGCCTGACCTGAATAAAAAAAAATGTTTTAATAATGTTTACATTTTCTATAGTAAACAAGAAGAGTGATTTCAGTTTTCACCCAGACAGAACAATTTATTCATATTCTTTGAATATTAAAATAAGCAGCTAATATTTAATTATGTATATTAGTAATTATTATATTACTCTAAACATTACCTTTTATTACCGTTATTCCAGCTTTAATGAGAGTGGCGGAAGTATCCTAACGAAACCAGAATTAGCTTAGGTAACTCGCCACCTATTCACCTCATTTGAAATTCCTTATAGTTGATTTCAAGAGTACTTAGTGTCTGTGTTTGTGGAATTTTTCCGTCTCTTCGATTCTTTAAATTTAAAATCAAAATTTCATTTGCTTTATTTACTTCTGCCCTAAAAAGCAGATATTTCAAGAAGGAAGAGGAACCTGAAACAGACAGTTCTTTATTTTAATTTTCACATTTCTTAGTCTTAAGATATAAGAACGGTTTTATAATATTTCAATTATAATCTTTTAAATACGTTCGTGATTTTTAAATTTAATAAATATATACTTTCATCCAAAAGGAATTTATAAGTTTCCGGTTTTTTTTTTTAATGACATCTGTTGTTTTTGTTAACTGTTTGAGGTTCGGGGTGTAACATTATCTTTCAGGAGGTGATTATTTTTCCAATGGCATGGTTAGTCATAAAATAAAATGAATAGACTGGTCCCCCTACCCTCTCTACCTTTTAACGCCCCGGTCTAATTTCATTTTAATAGACCCCACTTAACCATCAAAGGATCATCATCTTCTCGTTTAAAGCCGTCTATTAATTAACTCTCACACTGAAGGACTATTATATATTCAGTGCGAAATAAAATATGAACAGAATTATGAGATTAGTTGAATATCTGTTTGAATTATATAAATTTTTAAACAAATTAAAAAATTAAAATATTTATTAAATGTTTTAACTTCGACCCTGGTTTTGATAATAAATTTATAACAAAAATTAAGGTGACTTTTTTATCTCAATTTAATTTTTTCCTCTTTGGACGTTACAGATAGGGGCTGTCTTACTCCCTTGTAGAAATTAGTTTGTGTGGGTTGGAAGGTAGATAACCCAAATGGTTACTTAACTCATTAATTAATTTTTCTTCGCACACTTGTTAATTTCTAGAATGGTTTAATAATTTTACCTAGATGGTCCCCTAAGATGTAATTAAACGTTTAAATAATTTTTCCTTTATCTTTCACATATAAGTCAGTTAAATGTCTTGCAATTTCTAGGAAGCTTTCTACAACAAGTAATCAAGAATTTCTTATTTGGTTTCTGAGTAATTAGCACTTTAGGATCAATTTGAAAAAGTTTTGAACGATTTTGAATTTTCATAATTTCATTTTTTTATCATAAATTTGTTTTTAGTCTTACTCTACCACAATATTAAATATAATTAATTGTAAGGGAAAAGTATTATAATCTCTAAAAATTTATTCTTTGAAATTAAAAAAAATATTTTTATGATTCAGGTCAAAAGATCCCCAAAAATTCAAAAAAATCTTAATTTTCTTATGTATATTTGTAGCTCTTATTTTGGCTTATATCTCTCAACAGAAAAGAATGAAACTTAACAAATTTATTGCCCTAGAAGTGACAAAGAAGCTATTAAAATTTGAAGCTAAACAGTCCGCACGGGAGATTTTGGGATCCCCAAAATTTATCGGGCACCACGAACCATATCTTTTGAAACTATATGATAATAATTAAGACTCTTAATAATCCATTGAGTGGGAGGGGATTTATTTAAAAAAAAAAAAGAAAAAAAAAATGGGGTATAAGATAATAAACATACGTCTTCATAAACAGAAAACTCTGGAATTTTAATTAATCCTTTCGACTTTTTTTCTTAAATTAAATTTTTTATAACTCTTTTTTGGCATCTGAGGCCATTTAGATTCCGTCCTTATTTATTTATTCAAAGAACATAACCTAAAAAAATAACAATAAAAATCAACATGACAAGACTTGCATCCTCGATTAGAATGTAGAGCAGCCATCTCATATTCTCAAAGATTTGCGATGTCTAAAAAAGGTGGGAAAGTGTTGCCTTTTTTATTTTGTTGTGAGTTTTAAGCACAAAATTTGTCGCTTTTTGCAGGTCACGAATATTAAAATTTTATAAGTTATTCCCAAATGTCAGTAGTTTGAGAAACACTTCATTTGCACCTAGTAAAAAAAAATTTTATTTTGACAACATAATAATTAATTGCTATATTATTAATATTTATTATATACTAGATGAGATTCCTATTGGAATGTCTCCTGGGTGGGAATGTCGAGTCGGATGTACAATACAGTAGACAGTACATGAGAGTCAAATGTAAACATAGGCATGCATTCCGAGTCTCCTGGATTCAAGCAAACAGAGCCATCGGCGGCTCATAAAAAGTCGCTTGGTCCTTCTCCCCTCCAGAACCCCAGCCTTTCGCCAATACAAACACTAGCACAGAATGGAATATCTACTTAATAATAGATAGTGAAGAGATAAAAGTAAGCAACGATTGTGTACTTTTCGGAGTATTCTTCCACAAGAGCGATTCTTTCTTGTCTTCTTTCTTTCATTTTATATTAACAATTACTGTATATAAATAAATATATATGTGCCTAAAGTATTTTAGTCTTTCGGCATCACTGGAAGGCCTTGCAGATATTTACAATAATAAAACATTTGACCTTTATTTGTTCATATTTTTATATAATAATATTATAATTGATATTTTAATTATTTATTATATTATTGCTTTGAACGGGAAACGAACCTCGGAATTTTATTATTATTTTATATAAATAGAATAATCCTTATTAGAACGCATGCGATTCAGGATCGCATGCCAATCAAAACATCTATCTCCGGATATGATGAGATCATACTGGTAAAATCGATCGAAAGCAGTATGTAGGGCAGAAGAAAAGTATTGTAATCATACCAATTTTTTACAGAAATAATATAATATTCAATGTAAATTAATCCAGCCAATGATGGTCTTTATGGTGCCTGTCTCCTTCCAGAAAGGATAAAATTTACATTAACATCCATAAAAATTGGCATGGTCCCCCTCAAAAATGTTTCTCTGGACAGCCAAAAGATGATTATATTTACATAAGATGAGTGTGTTCAACATATTTAGAAAAGAAGAATAAAAATTTGCTGGATTTTTCCCCAATTTTCCATCTCTAGCGCTCATTTTTTCTAATAATTTATATACAGATGGATGACTACGTTGTCACTTTGACTTGTTATTATGCCAATAGCGACCTTGAATTAAAACTTGTAGTACCTACTCTACTATATATATACTAGAAAATTCCATATTAGTGAAACAAATTTTCTTAATATCATGCGAGATTATAGGCTACAAGATAAAATTAAATCCTTCGAGTCCCTCAGTACATATAAATAAAAATTAAATAAATTGAATATAAGAAATTATTCCTTTTCTTCCTTAAATATCTTTTTTCTTTTTTTACATTTAAATAATATAATCCCTTTCCAACGGGGAATGTTCCCTCCGTTAGTTTGTTGGAATTTTTTGGCAGAGTAAAATTTCCAACAAACTTCCTGAAAACTTTAGTTCAGCGTGTACTAATATTGATATAGAAATACAAAAGCAAAATTTTTTTGCGAAAAGACTGAATTATTCCAAGTCATCTTAAGTTGCTTTCTTAACGGTAAAAAGTCTTCCTGAAAATTTTGAAAACAGACCTTCAAATAAAACCCACACATCTTTTGGTTGATCAATTCCAGCGCCATTTTTATTCTCAATCCTGATTATAATGGCCTGACTGACCAAAAAGGGCTTAAAATTGAGTGACGTGTGATTATTATAGTTTGCACTTTGCATGTTGATGAGGGATGCATGTCTGCGCCTTGTAATTATTCAAAAGCTATCTTAAATAAAAATCGAGTTCGATATAATCGAAAAATGAATTTTGGACGTCGACCAAAACTAGTAAAGGAAGTAAATCGTGTGAATGAGCATATTGATAGAATGATCGATGGTTATAAAATTCGATCTTCACAAATTCCACTTTAACAGGAAAATTAATGTCTTCATTTATTTAAAAAAAAAAAAAATAGTAATTAATAAATCACTACCTAATATAATTTTATTTCTTTTCTTAAATGCAAAAATTATAGATTATTGAAAATCTTTAAAAATTTTCTTCCATATAAAATACAAGACTACTAGTGGCCTCATCAAACCACTAGTTTTCAAATAAGTTCTTCCTCGAGACCTCTCAGAGTTAATGAATAAAGCAATTAGTGAAAAGTCGTTAAATCATTTATATTATGGTGCAAGAAAAACTTTGAGCTCTTAATCCATCCAAAAAGTACAGATAAGTCTAATGAAAGTAAAAGGAATGTCCGATGATGACGGGAATGTGAAGGTGAAGCAAAGGGCAAAAGAAGTGTCGGAGTCACTTCATCACCTTCACAACATCTTCCCTGGGAATCTAATTTCTTTTGATTTGTTTTAGATACCATTATAACTTGTTAATATTAATATATAAAGGAGCCATTTTATAATTTAATCAAGCTGTCAGTCAGTCTGTCCATCTCTCTCTCTCCCTCTTACTCTTTGTAATGGCAGTCATAAATTCTCATGTAAATACACTTATATTATTTGACCCTTCTCACACTTTTAGAACAATGCTGAAAAATTTTATAGACATATGGTATATTTCTTAAAACTTTTATACTATGAGTTAATTTTACAGAAAACATTTTATATTTTCAGATTATCTGACAATATTATTATAAAAATAATATATTATTTATTATTCATAAAGGGTGTAACAAACTCCCGAAACTTTTGATAACTAGAAATTTAAAAAAAAAATATTTTTTTTTATAATATTTCAACTTTCTTGCCTGAATATTTTGTTTTCATAAATGTACGAGTAATTAGACTACTATTTGTAATTTTGCTTTTTGGGATTTAATGATTATTGTAAATATATATTATTCCATGTCTAAATTGGCTCAGATGCTGAAAAATGACTTAAAAAAAAAATATATATATGTTATTCCCAAATTTTTATCTCAGCATAATATTATTGAATTTTAATTCAATATTATACAAAAAAAAATTAAATGTTAGAAATGAGGAATATGAGTCATATCCTTTTGGTTTGACTACAGCAGTGACATACCTGTTTTTAGAGAGGGAGAGAAATGTGTAACCTAAAATTTCATTTCGAATGGGAGTAGTAGGTCTTCAAAGAAATGATCATAAATCGAGTATTTTTGAGTAAATAACATTATCAATTTTAATATCAAACTTGCAGTATCTCAAAGAGCGTCGTTTACTTTTTTAACTATGTTCCGAGAGTAAAAATAGTTTACTATCTTCAAAAAAACGTCAAATGAAAAATTGGACCTTTAAAAACTTACACCCTATCTTTTTTTATGATACTCAACTGATTTTTTAAACAACTTAAATGTGTGCTCTTTTTTTGAAACTAGTGAGTTTATTTTTGTTGAATAATTCATCTTTTCTCAAGTCAGCTCTTTGCCCTTCCTCTGCATATAAGAAAATCCTGGCACCGCGCCTATCTGTTGATAATTTTTTACTTATGAATTTACTTTTTTAATAGCAAAATAATTTATTATATTCTGTCTTATTTTTTTATTTAACCCACTACAATATTTTAAAAAGAAATTCTTATTCCATATCTTGTTTTTTAGGAGACTTATAATTTTTTCTCCAATTATTATTACTTTTTTTTTTTAAATATAACATAAAAAAATTATTTTCTCTATTCTCTAATACAGAGAAAGAAAGAAACTTGTATATGATAGTCGAATGCAGGGATGTTTTCTTGTCCAAAATGATTTTCAGATAAAGACATGGTTGGGAGGGGCTTTGCTTGTCTCTGTTCTTTATCAATTGTCTTTCTTGCCAAAAGTCATTAGTTTTCCTCCGCGTGAAAACTATTGTTTTTTTCAAAAATGAAACAATATCTATCGATCATTGTCCGACATCCATGATGACTAAACGCTTCTTTGTCTGTAACTAACTTGTTCTAAATTTTCAACTAGTTAATATATATCATAACAAAGGATTGTCAAATATTATTCAAATAGCAAGGATTATATTATTTTTTATTTGTGAAAAATAAGAAATATTAAATTAAGAAAACAAATATTTTAATTTTTTCCTTTCTCATATCTCTAACTAAATGAAATATATAGTAATTTATAAGGGAAAGTATTTCTGCCGAAAAAACTTTTATTCCTGAATTCTTGCCAAAATGTAAATGCCAAAGGCCAATAATGAAGAGAAAGAAAGATTTCTGAATCCATAAAGCCCATTTTTTTTTGGTGTTTTTCGACATATGAATTGACAGCGAGTACGTTAATTTCGACTACAAGTTTCCCGAACTAAGTCTAGCATTTCTTCTTTGATTCCTGGGTCCACACCCACCCAGGGAGCTTACAGTCCAATATTTCCAACAAAAAGGCATAACCCACATTTTTATTAAAACAATCGGTACGTCGGCTAATATCTCCTACTTATTAAGTTTCCTTAATAATAAAAATAATAAGTCCTATATATATTAACCTTCCTGGTGAGTCATGGATTATCCGAGATGAGATTGGCATTTGTTCTGCCCTATCTAAGCAGGTCTTTCTTTCCTTTTCCTATTTATAAAGCGTCAGCCCAAGTTGATTCTTTTCTCGATTGCATCCATAATAACCCTAGCCAATCCTTCAATAATGGCGAGGAAAGAAGAAGAAAATTAATAAAACTTATGAGCCGAATGAATACCTTTTATCTTTTCGAAATTAAATGAATTTAATTGAATATTTCTTATCTTATTCAAATTTTGCTTACTCCATCATTTTTATCAAAATTGTTTTTAAGTGAGTTCCGTTTTTTTTCGAGAGTCCGTTCCTTTTATCCTAAATTTATAATCTTAATTAGATTTCTGCTAATCAAAGATTATCCTTATTTAGTCATTTCTTTCTCATTCTTTTTCGTTATTCTTGAGCTTAATTAAAATCCTTTATCTTCCTACTTTACTTATCTTTCTTTCTCTTCGGCGACTTATTTATCTAAACCTAGACAAATAAGTCAAGAAAATGTTGAAAGATATTACCTTATTTAAAGAAGACAAAAGTAACCAATTATTTTCCGTTTTAAAATTTCTAAATCTTTTGATTTTCAACGCTTTCTAGCTAGCTTTTAATCCAGAGAATAGATAAAAATTCATTAATTTATTTTTCTTTTTCTACTAATTATTTTTTAAGACTATATTCAAATATTTATATATTGGTTCTTTTCGTAAATTCAATTTGTCTCTGTCCTGTGGAACTTTGATAGAGGTCTTAATTCATGATCTAAATGTCTGTTTCCCAACTTGAGCGATGTATTTAAATTGTATTGGCTACCTAATTAATTTAAATAAATACGGTCGGAATTAATATGGCTCCAAATGTCAAAAAAAACATTTTAAAAAAATTGAAATTGATGTAAATAAGAATGGTTTTTGACCCTTGAATAAAGACTCGTGAAAGGGCAAATGCTTTGTATTGGTTTAAATAAATTTTTCGGTAATGATTGGAACAGAACCCATAAATTTATAAATGATGACAATGTGGATATTTATAATCTCTCAATCATAAGATGGAGACTTTTTCTTATTAAGTGTATTGTTTTATATAGAAATTATTTGGGGAATTTTTTTTTATTTTAAAAATTTGTATTAGTAAGAGCCCCTTGGACTTATGCAATTTATCGTTTTTATAAATTCAATAATACTCATTTAGAAAACTATTTAAAAAATTGCATTTTTTTTAAATAAATAAAAAGGTGTTTTTTTGTATTTGAGTCTCGTTAAATGAGGCAATAGGCAGAAAGAAACGGCAAAGGAAAAAAGGAAAGAAATTTATAGACTAGTTTCCTAAATGTGAGTAGGCCTATAGACCGTTTCATTTTATTTGGTGTTAACATCTTTAATGTTTCCACTCGTAAATAGCGAAAAAAAGGGAAAAAAACACTCGGGTCCTAAAATAATATTAATATAATTAAAATATCACATATTTAGCCGCCTGTCTGTATCTTATTAAAACTTGTAACGTGAAAATTTATAACCAAACGACGCTCTCTTTATATGGTGAAAACAACCTGAAATTAGAATCTATCTCTATTCAGGAATTCGGTTGTAAATTAAATCACAAATATGAATAAAAAATTATGAATACTATAAAAATTAATACAAAGATTTAATTTTAGTATTAGAATTATTTATAGAAATCAACTTTTTAAATATACGGCTTTTATTTGCCTATTAAAATTTTTTGTCAAAAAAATTAAAATATTCATTGATCGCTTCGTTTTTTTCTTTATGGCCAGGGGAATATAATAAAATTGATTATTTTTTTTGAAAATAATTTTCATTTTTTTTTTTTAATAAAATATAAATATTAAATTTTGGTAGAGGAAAAAGAAAACCAGCCGTTCTCATGTCACTATACACCACTTTATTCAGCAAATATTTCGGCCAACATTACGTCGGCCATTCTCAGTGCCACAATATGATAATTTTATTGGGCTTGCGTCCGTAAGTTATATAAAATATTTGCTGAATAAAGTGGTGTATAGTGGCCTGAGAAAAACGGTTGGTTTTATTTTTCTCCAAACCTCTACACAAATTGATCTGCCCAGCTATATCTCACTTATAAATATAAATATTAAAATTAAATTAATATATATTTGCCAAATTATACATTAAATACATTAAGGCCTATACCAATATCATTATATTAATAATATATCCATTTCTTTTTATCTTATGATATTGACTTCTATGAAAAAGTATTTTGTTGAATGTTCATCTTGAAGAAAAACAGAGTTGTAGACCTTGGCACTAGTGGATTTTGATTTTAGAATTGAAAGGGGTTGAGTTGAAAAATTTTATGAGGTATAATGAAAATTTTACTTTCTTTTCCCTAAATATGTATTAATATAGTATAATATTAAAATATAGAGAAAGTATTGTTTATTTTTTATATATTTTTTTATTGCTAAATTTTTTTGAATTATTTATTTATTTATTTTTTTTTAATTTAATTTCTAATTAGTTTTTGATTCTTGAACCTAAAAAAAAAACACAATGAGCAACAATATAATAGAAAATGTATTTGTTGGTGATTCTCAGATTTAAAAGTTCACTCATGAATTTGTTTTTTCGATTTTTATAAGAATTGTACTTAGAGAGACCGAATATATAAAATAATGTTTTGTAATATCTAATTTACATATGATTACGCAATTCATCCATTCTTGATTAAATTTGAATATGGTCAATCTAAGATCGAAACATATCTCTAAATCACTAAAAAAAAGTAATTTAAGCTCAAACTACAAACTTTTTTCCTTGTTTACATATGATTGAAAATTTGAATTAAATTGGTCTCAAAAAGTTAACCAAATTTTATTTGAGCTATCAATTAAGTAAATAGAAACTTTTATTGTGTCTCCACGTTTGATAGTAAGCTTTTCCAATTACACCTAACTGTAACTTTTCTTTTATAAGCTAAAGATCTGCTCAAATCGAGGCCTTTGCACTTTACTTGACAAATGACTGCTGTAAACTCGAACTTGAGCCCCCCTTCTCTTTTTCTAACTCGTCAAATAATGCAACTTGCTTCTTGTCTGATCAACAGGTTCAACTTAAAAAAAAATATTAACTTTTTTTTTATAAATTACTAGCATTTCAAAATGTTTATATATTTTAATTTAATTTATTTTAAAAGAGAATACCCCCATATACTTAGAAGACGACTCTAAGCGTACTCTAATTAGTATGGACATAACAATGTTGATTTGAGTCGCTAAGAAATTTATTGTTTTATATAATTATTTGATTTTGCTAATTGCACACTGAGGCGTATATGTACACATCGGCCTGTGCCTCCACATATTCCTAAGAAGTAACGTCAAATAGAACGAATCGGGCTTCACTATATAAATTCCTCTCAGTTAGGAATATATGGAGACACATCCAGGCGGATTTTTGTATTCGTAACTTGATTCACCTCAGCTTTAAAATCTAAAATCGACAGGGATAAAACAAATGGAATAAAAGCATATCTTACATTAATTTTAATATATATCATTAATTTATACGTAAAGAAATCTAAGATATAGAGGCTATCTAGTCGTATCATCCTTTAAATCTTAGATTTCTTTCGATATAAATTGGCTAGACTACGCACATCCTAGATTAATCTATAATTAACAAATTAATATTTTCTTTTAACAACTCTCAATTCAAAACTATAAATACATTAGTACCCAAAAATATATCAATTTAATAATATATCATTTCGTTTACTGAGACGTCCCGTCCTCCGGAATAGTTTTTAAAAATATTATTTTATTACTTTTCGAAAGAAGTAGATATTTTTAGAGATTTTTTTCTAAAATGAGCGGTGATTCGTTCGTGTTTAGTTCCTAGAAGGAAGGTAACTCAAATGACCAACGCTAATAGATTTATAGATTAATTACACCAGTAAAATCTCCGAAGAAATTAACAACTGAACATGTGTCGTCCACTCTGGAGCAATAAACCGTAAAAATCCATCAGTGAGTTGATCATTTGGTTGGCCTCCAGAAACCAAATACGAATGAATTTATTCTATCAATGGTAATCTTCGTGATTATTTTGGATTTGAAGGCCCATATGAAAGGCCTGCAGATATACGATTAATTAATAAAAGATAAATAAATATTAATGAGGAGAAATGAGAAATAAAATAAGTTCTTGATTCTCTAAAGCTGGTAAAATGATAATGACTCTAAAAATAATATGTTATAATATGAATGGTCGGTCAGTAATGATATCCTTAATTAAATTAATTCTTGCAAAGTTGGTCATATTTCAATGGCGTTAAAATAATTTATGGTCCCTATTTAGAGTCGACGCCTTCTAATTGTCTCTCGCCCATAATAAACCTTATAAGGTCATATTTAATCCAATTAGTCGAGCTATTGTTTGTAGGAATATTTCATGATTTCTCTCCACACCCAAAAAGAACTCGATAAATTCCTCTACCAGGGAAACTCGAAATCGAGAGAAGAAGATAGATATCACTTCTCAGTGGTGCTAGCATATTAATTATTTTCAATTACATATCAATTATATCCTCCATTTAAGGGATAAATGGAGATTCATTTCCAATAAAATATGAAGGAATGCAATTAGAAAATCAAGATCCTTATCTTTCGTTCTCTTTTACATTTAATTATCATCTATTTTCTAAATCTAGGCCACAAGAAACTTTAAATTGTGTACCAAATAAATATATATATATATATTATTGAAATCGGAGAAAGTCTATATTATCAATCTAGTATAAAAATAAATATTTAGGCCTATATAATTTTAATAAAAATGATTATTAAATTTCACATTTTCATGTGGTTTTTTTTTATTTGTAATGTTTTGCTTCAAAATAATACAAAATTTAACTGATACACTTCTAAATCCTGAGTGATTTAAATTATTAATATTTAGTCAATTATATTGGCTACCAATTAATTTTGTATTGTTAAAAAATTCATTTATTGTAGATGTCTATTTCGTTTTTTTTTATTTATAATATAAAATATCTTTGCATATTTTGAAAACCTTAATCGTGGAAGGGGGAGTAAGCAATCATCACATATTTTAGGGTAAGTGGGGATCTAATACATATATATTCAAGTTTATCAATTCCACAATATAAATAGAATATTGTGTAATTATATGGCTCTATTTAATAATAATAATAAATTTGCGTATTTATTGATTTACCTATGTAAAATTTATTTTAAGAATGTTGACTTGAATTTTTTAAAATTTGTATTTTAAATAATATTTACTTATTGTTATATTCAATAATTTATTGAAATAAATTGATTGCACTTTTTGATATATGACGGTTAAAAAAATTAAGTGCTTACAATAAAAAAATAATAGGTGATAATTTCACAAAAAAACACCTTAACGTGATAATGGGATAATATAAATAAAGAAATCAGTCGCCATCTAAATGAAAATAGAAGAATTTTTCTTCATTATTTTTGTTATTCTCCATCGTAAAACGAAAATCCGCTATTTAGGGTTTATGTCGAAAAAACGAAATCCCAACAAGACAATAACTCTTCTTTTAATTAACTGCCCCTTCGTTTCTAGAGACTTTCAAGTCTCCGACTTTTCCAAGGAGATGTCGCAATCCGTGTAAAACGAGATAATTAAGCTGGACTCTTCAGCCTGGCGCTAATGAAGCACTTATCTTCGTCCAAATGCGTTCTGCATGTCCACATCCTATGGGAATTTATCTGGATCACCTCTTTTACCTTTTTCGCCCCCTTTCCCCAATAAATCATCCAAGTTATTTATAATAAAAGTTGAGACTGAAATTTATTTAATTAACATTCAGGGTGCGATGAGAGAAAATTTTCAGATTCCGGTTGTTGATAAAAAGAACGGAGTTTTTGTTGGTCTAAATTGGCCTACTCATTTTATTGCACACCCACTGTTTGTTGTTAGATTTTAGAGAAGATTAGGAATGTCCCCTAAAAAGAAATAATAATTTTATTTATTAGAAAACCTCTAACAAACAGCTCAAAAGTTTATCTTTAAAATCTTGGAATTAGTATTCGTTAAATATATTGATTAATTAATTAGGCAGATAAATGATATTCGTGGGGAGCTCTATGGAGGAGGCGGTAGGGTATAGCCATTCTGCATGCATTCGCATCCAGGGCAGAAATAAAAAATAAGTAAGTCCTGGATTGGAACATTAGATCCCACTACAATAGGGCCCTCAGGCAACTCTACGAGGAGAGGGAGTTGCTCTGACACTCCATCCTATGAAATGGTCGTAAAGAAGAATTCCCTCTTAATGATGCACTCTTCACAAGGAGTAGGCTCCTCAAACTAGAACATCCTCCCTAGCATAGACTAGTTTGGAATAAAGGGACCGGAAGAAATTAGATATCTAGAAATGAATAAAGAAAGAGGAAATAAAGTGACTTCACGGGATGCCGATAGATGGCAACGGCCAGAAGTCGAATGGGTTTGAGGTGTGTGTCTCGTTCACGAAAGCACCTCGGGTAAATACACAGAGACCCCGGTAGGAGGGCCTATACGGTTCAAATGAAATGAAATTAAAAAAAAAAAAAAATATTTGTATTCGGCTACATACAAAAAATGGAGCTAGACAAGGGGAGAAAAATTTATTTTCTTTCTCTCAAATGTGTATTCCAACATGCCACATATAATACGAAATGGTTGCTCTTGCTATTATAATGGGATACTCATTTCATTCTCATGATAGAATAGGTTAAATTTTTGCCAGAAGGTGGATTTGAACCCGAGTTACTTTAGGCTCGCCTCTAAAATATTGTTCTTGTAGGATTTTTCGATTCTATTATATATTCTTCTTCTTCTAGAATTTTCCCATATTTTTTATGCATTTCTTCCATTACATAATAAGTAATCACATTCAGGGACTCAAATCTAGGGAGTACGTTTCAATTTTAATACAAATATATGATCATAAAGGATGATATGAATCTTTTCACTCTAACAAAAATGGTTCATATAAATTCAACTGCCAAAGTCTTCTTTTGGGACGGAATATTAGAACTCGTTGGTGGTCCAGCTGAGGCCTTGAAAGAAGGGGGGGGGGGGTTGCCTTCTCATAAATAACCGATACCTAAGCGGTAGAGTACCATGAACACTCTTTTCGGCTACCATCAAATCTAAGAACTACTGGCGTTATTCGTCTATCTAATAATAAATGAAAAAGCCAATTCTTGTTCGTTGTTAAACTTTCTTAACATCCCTTCGATGTTAACCGAGAAATAATCGAATTTAAAATGAGAGAGGAAAAATTTTTTTATTTCCCGTTAGGTACTTACACATAATACACAAGTCATCATTAAGCACAAAAAATTTCTTATTTATATTTTAATAAAACCTAAGAAATTTCTTTTATTTTCTATTAATAAGTTTTTTAAATCAATGTTTTTTATTTTTTAATATTGAAAAAACATTCCTAGAAATAAATAATATATTTAATTGCTTTGATCGTATATTCTTGAAGCTTATGCAACTTATTCATTGTTTCATCTTGAAAAGGTCATCTTCAGAAGAAAATTCCAAAGCTATTAAAGTCGGATAATGTTTGAAAAATTATTAAGAAAAATCTCAACATCGATTTTTTTTTTGCGTATTACTTTCTCACTATATATTTAATATATAAGTAAGAGAAACTGATAAACTATATATAATTTATTTTAATTTAACTTTCACATACTATCTTTAAAAATTCGATAATAAATAACAGTGAATAAGAAAATAACTAACTTGGCCTTTGGGCATCGAAGGCAGGGGTTGCTAATTTCTTGAAAGAGAGAGAAAGTGATATTTAAGCAACAAAACAATTATATTATAGATTTATTAAGAATAAAAACAAATCCCCCGCCTCCTCATGCCCGAGAGGTAAAAATATTGAGATTGGTAATGTTGAGAGCCTTCAAAACCAAAGGGTGTGTGTTCGAATCTCAGGCAGTCCAAAGAAAATTTATTTAAATCAAATTGGATACCAATTGATTTTTTTTAAATGACTTTTTCGGCGGCCTTCAGTGGCCGTCCTTATTTATTTATACCAATTGGAGGCCAATATAATATAAATAAATTTTTGTCGCTCAGGACGCACTATCCTTTGGTACATGAAGCAAAACTTTTATCTCTACACCAACAGGGTGATATCAATTGATTTAAATAAATATGCCCAGGGTATCCCATATAAATATATTATATATCGTTTAATGTCTATATGGACTCAGAGGCCGAAAAGACAAAAACAATCTCAGAATTCATTTAAAAATCACATAAAATTATACAAACAGTACTGTTTATATACATGTATATGTAATTTATAAGGAATATATATTTTATGAACAAAACAAAATTCACTGAAATAATAACTAAACCCAAATTATCACAAAGCGAAACATTGGTAAGAAAAGAAAAAGGGATAACCGTGATATTTGAACTTCCGGAAAGATTTAATTCGAACACCAGGATTTGAGACTTAAAATAGGGACCCTAATCGAAGTCTTTAATGATAAGGGAGCAGAAATGGTAGAGGATAACAAGGTTCGATGGACCCACAACATTGGACTTTCAATTCAATTATATTTTATCTTAACAATTATTTTTATTTAAATTAAGTAAAGCAATAAAAATTACATATAGGTTAGAGGGGGTGTTTTAGATAATAAATAAAGAGGTATTGATACTAGCTAACCAGAGGTAGAAGGAATATTACAATTTCAACCAATAATTTGCTTTCTGTCGCTATAAATTATAAAAAAATTTAATTTTTCGTTTATCCGCGATGGAGAAAGACGGGATCAGGTTTGATCTATCTAAATAAGCACTTACTAGAATACACAGAGGACGACCTGACGACATCTCAGATGGCACACGGCAGCCCGAAAAAATTCCTCCTTGACCACTTGACCATCGGGGCCCAATCAAATAATGCATACAAACAAACAAACCTACTGCCACTTCAACTTCATTTCATTTCGAAATGCACGGCGAAAGAGAGAAAGAGAGTCCCTTTCAATTAGCATTCCGAAAATATATACAGCGGAGACAAATATTCAAAATATTCTATATGCATATATGTAAATGATAATTTGACAAGTCACCATTTTTCGAAACCTGAGTTCGATTCTTAGCAAGCCATTAAGGATAAAATTTCACTATCTACTTCTCTCTATATTTACAATTCTTTACAAGTGTACAGTCACTGTCAATGAAAAAATTCATCTCTTATTGAAAGTTAAACTATTATTTTTTTCTTTGTCTTTTTGACATCTGAGGCCATATAGACATTAAACACTCCATGTATAAACTTATTACGATATAATAATCCAGGCATATTAATTTATATCAATTGGTATCCAATAAATTTTCATCGGATTGCCTGGGATCCGAACCCACATCACTTGGCTTTGAAGATTATCAATATTAACAGTGTCAATATCTTTAACCTCTCGGCCACGAGAGAGAGACCACTAAATTAATTAAGAAACAATTAAATACATGATATAAATAATATCAAATAAATATCTAACTGTAATTAGTCTATTACTACTAGATTTTTGAATGATCTTATTAAAGATTGGCTATAACTAAGGGAACCTTCAGGAGTTAAACATTATGTCCCTATAAAAAAATAATATTTTCTTCCTGAAAAATCCCATTTAAAAACAATCAGGCGAGAAGAGTAGATTTGAACTAGGGACCATTTGAATTTCTCACCAAAGTAATTAATTTTTATTAATTTTTCAGTCCTGACAGTAGCAGCTCTACTGATGATTGCCAGAGATTTTTTCTGCATTTAATTATCTGTGATACATTCTGTGAATTATTTAGACCTAACAAACCATTTTATATTTCATTTTATAAGGATTTTCTGATCCAGTGACAATTTCAGAAGTGTTGTTTAAATAATAAAGACTAATGAATAAACTCTAAAACTTTAGTAGAACTTTGATATTTCATTCTTTTTGGGGGCACATTTGGAACACAAGATTGAGGAGCACATTTGAACTGTGTCCAAATCTCTCCCATTATATTGGATTGCTTTTTTTTTTTAAGTTTTTGTCGGCAACTTTGGCCATTTAGGCTCAGTCCATATTTATTTAAATTAATTGGTAATCAATATAATTAATTCAATAAATTTTAACACTCAACGAGCAAACAGTTCCTGCAGTGAAAGTAAAGCAGAAGTTTTTGTTTATGATAACTCTGATAAAAAGCTTCTAAAGAAACGATATTAAGAAAATGCATTGTTGGCAATTTTCTGCTGGTTTTGCAACAAACAAGACCAAAGAGGTGTATGTTAGACGCACAAAGGGTGCAGGTGGGCATATTTACAAAGTCAGGTTCATGAGATGATTTCAACAAACATGGAAATTTGTATATCCTCAAAATGAAAACTGCTATAATAAATAAAAATGATACTGTTATGAAAACCAAAACAAATTTTGAGAGGAACTGTACACCCTGATATACAATACTATGGTGTGAATTTCAATAGCTATAAACAAAGTATATTGTGATCTGGTCATGTCTCTTCAGGAAATTTTTCTTTTTTAATCATTTATAAAACTTCTGTTTTAAACCTGCGGTTCCCGGCCGGCGGACTGTCAGAAATTTTTACTGGTCCTCAGAGAAATAAAACTTTTAAAGAAATTTAATTTAAATTAAGTTTTTAATACGAATATATATGGCTTGTTATTGTCCTGAACGCTTTATGTTTTTACATGTGTTATTATTCATATAAAGAATGGATGGATTTATTTATTTCGAATTGAAATTTTTCAATATAAAAGTTTATTTATTTATTATGCGATATTTTTCTTTAATTTTTTATTTTATAAGTCCACGAAAAAATGTTATATCGTTTGGCGGTCCAGGAACGAAAAATGTTGGAAAACTCTTCAAATCTCCCCCATTCATGATGAATATGCTGTTCTGATGATTTTGATGCAATTGGAAATTTAATAAAAATTGCTTTCTTAATAAACTAGTAATTTAAAAAAATGTGCAACACTTTTTCCTATTTTTCTGTTCTATTTAATGTTAATCAAGTAACAAATCATATCGTTGGAAAGACAAATATGAGAATGTGTTCCAATCTAAACCACCTTCTCCTCTAATACTTATTTTTTTCCTTTTAATATTAAAATATTACCTTTCTTATAAATTATACAAATTTTTGAATTCTCTATAGAATCTAAGTTAAAGTCAAGAGGGGCTTAGAGTATATCTTTCTACTTTGGTAATCCTTGGCAGATTTGGAAAAATTTAAGACTTTTGTTTTATCCAATTCAGCCACTGGTTAAGATTTTTTTTTTTTAAATTTATGATTCAATATCCGCATTCCTCATTTAGATTTAAAAAATTTATTTATTTAATTATGTAAATATTTAATATTTTATATCTATTATTATTTCTATTTTATTAGGAAATAAAAAGGAGAAAAGGAATTTAATCTTAAATATTTATCTGAATAGTTGATAGAAATATTATTTTTATTATGATTGGCATAGACTTGATCATTAAGACATTGACGGATACTAAATGGGAAAATTTGAGTAGAGAGGAGATTCAATCAAAATAAAATACCTTAATAAGCCATCAAAATAGTATATAATATTCCATGTAAATTTTCTTAATAAAAATTAGAAAAATAAACATTCCTTTTCGAACATGTAATTAAAGTAATTTATCCATGTTTATAGGTAATTTTGAAGGAATTTTTATTTATTTTAAGTAAACAAATAAATATTTGGATTTTAAAAATTTATTTAATATTTTATATCTATAATTATTTATATATGAAATAAAAATATAATTTTATATTTATTTCTTTCTCGTTAATGAATTTGTGGCTTTAATTACGATGGTATGCATAAATCATTCCGTGTTTGGTTGCTAGAAATTAAGCAACCAAATGACCATCTCAAATGGATTTTTCGAATACTTGCTCCAATAACTGAGTATTTTATTTTACACTTTATTCTTTATTATATTGTTATTTATAATATATATACTATGTATTTTCTATTTTTTTTGTTTTGTGATTTTGGGACGTAGGGGGGAATTTTGAACCCCAATATCCTTCCTAGTTATGGGCCTGACCTTGACCGACTCCTGGTCGTATAAAAATTAATTATGACGCAGTGTAAAGATACATGTAGGAAATGAAAGAAAATACCCGCTGCTTCCAACAAAATTGCGGATTCTTCTAATTGCTTTGCTGTGGACTATTGTCTTTAATAAAAATTTTAACTTTAAGATAACATAGATTGGGAGCAAGCAGGCTGCTTGATGATGATTAATTGCATATGCCTTTCGAAATACCTGAATTAAGGTTTATTTCGTACGACTGAAAGCAACTGATTTTCTTTCTCCATTTCCTACACAATTAACCTCCAGCAACTCTTGAAGCTATATATAGATGTAACTTATTACGAGACTAAAGTTGACGCATCCTTCTTTTATTATAGATTTAACTGGAAGTTAGGCTACCAAACTTGCTCATTTTACACAGAACACAAATTTGAACGACTTACAAATTCCCCTTGCATGATTTTCTAATATACAACTTAAGACGCATGCCTGTGTATTGTGTGGTTGCAGTTACTGTATATTTTTTATCACTGTTAATTAAAATTTATATACAGCTGACGGCTGAAAAAATAATGTTAAAAAAATTATACAAAGCCCCTCAGTCTTATATAATAATACAGATGTATACTATTACTATTAGTAATTGAAATTGAAATCATAACAAGAGGCCATTTAGACTCCCTCTTTATTTATTTATATTATTGTTGCTAGCCAATATAATCGAAATACATTTTTGTCGTTCAGGACGGTACATGAAGTCTCTCTCTCTCTCTACACCAAGGGACAGGGAATCATAACCAAATGTTGCAAGTAATTTTATGATAAACCACTTTAAATAAGTAAGTGTTCAGCCCCAATCCAGTGGCCCGAGATTAAAAATATAAACATTCTCAATATTGATAATCTTCAAAGATAAGGGGTGTGGCTCGAGTTCTTGGCAATCCAATGAAAATTTATTTAAATCATTTGAATACCACTTTATATAAGTAAATATGCTATATATTTATATGTATATGGCCTCAGATGCTGAAAAGACAAAAGAAAGTGTTCAGGCTAATAATAATTATATTCATTAATTGGAATACAAGTCAATTAAATAAATATGGTTTAGAATTCATTCATTTATCGAATACAATACAATGAATGATATATTAATAAAATAAATTACTTATTAAAATATTACTATTAATAAAAAAATAATATTATTCAGTGCCTTAATATTTTTTTAAGTAAGATGAAGTTGTAAATGTGATCTTTTGCATATCAGTTTCGTTTTTATTTATTTTGCAATATTAATAAATATATTATTCAAGATGAATAAATCATTTACTTCCATAGGCTATTTATTATTTTATTCTATCGGCATTTTTATTTATACCATATAGCCTTACAAGGACAATACATGCCGACAAGCTAAAACAGTAATAAATTCTCCTTAGCAGCTATCTTGTATCATTAAGCTTAACATAAAGCTTTATAAGTGATTATTTACCTTTTGGTAATATATTTCTATTCCCGGACGTTTATCAAAAAGCCTGTGTTTGCCTTAATTGAAATAAATACACCTGACAGATATCGAATGTCGAAATCGGGACATCTAGCTTAAGTCTAATTTTGAATTTTATTTCTTTTTAATTTGGAAAAAAAAAACAAGAAACTTGTTAAATATTGAGAAATCTTTCCATGTCTTTTTTTTTATTCATCGGCAAAGGATTTTTTTTTTCCTCTAAACTTAAAAATATTAAAATTAAATTATTCATTAATTGATTTATTAATTAAGCGCTTAGACACATTTTAATTGAAAGCCTAGTGAAATAAATAAAATATTCCAATAGGTTTTTTTTTCACCCTTATTTAAAAAGCATTATAATTCATTAAAAAAAAAATACTTTATCACTCTATATTTCATATACGATTGTAAAGGTAAGAGAAAGTAAAAATGTGCTTTAAATAAAAATACGCCCATGGGACGGAAATATTTTTTTTTTTTTTTTAATGAAAATAGAAACAAATTTAATTTATGCTTCACAAAAATTTACTTATTGTTGTCTGACTAAGGCGGCAACCATATTGACCACAATTAACCATTTTCATTTGCATTTGGTTAAATAAAAATTTATTTGCTAGATAAATTTCTTTAAAAATTTTATTGAACTTTTTTTCTCACGTGATATTATTAAATTTTTTAAAATTTTTTATTAGATCCCCAGGCATATTTAGCAACTTTTGACTATTTTTATACAATATTTTATATTGTTTTTTGTACTTTTTTTTTCAAATTTTTTGTATTGATTACTCTCGAACAGAATTTTTACTACATTTTTATCTAATATAAATCATTTCATGTTTTCAATAGCTCGAAAAATTAAGAAAATAAACCATCATCTCACATATTAATCATTAATTAATTATATAGTATTATAACACACAACAAAGAACCTTACCCATTTTCTCTTGTTTATAATAAGTTATTTTTTTCTGATTCCAACTCGATTCGATACTCAACTAATTAGAAGAAATAGAGTTTTTTAATGTCCAAAACTAAAAGTTGAATTTGACATTTTTATGTAAAGATAAAATTTATATTCCCAACAGGACGTTTGCCGTGTAAATGATATCTAGATTTTATCGGGATATATAAAATATTAATTATACCTTCGATAAATTATCCAATGAATAAACATGTCTAAATAATATATTAAAATAAAATAATTGGTCAATTTCTTAAACTTTTACCTAGAAGCTTAAATAGTAAATTTGATTTACATAATGAAATAAAAATCTTAAAAGACCGTTTTATTCCTATAAATATTATGGCTTAGGTACTAATAAAATTTAAAAGAACTTTAAATTATTTTTTTTTTAAATAATAAATAAATAAATTTTATAAAAAGGAACCCTTTTTTTTTCCTAATGAAATTGAAATATTTTATTCTGTTATTAAAAAAAATTTTCGTTTAGTCGTCAGTCATAATAATCACGGAATTGGACGATATCATAAATACAGGTCTGCGTTAGCTCTTTCTTCAATATTATATATCCTACTAATATCTCTATATCAATTATATTAGAGGAGGCAGGTTCAATCATTCCACACACTAGAGACTGCCATAAATCAACATCATTGTCGCTTATATATGTATACATTGTTATATATATATATATATTCCAATACAAACTGAGTATCTTTGGGCATAAATACAACTATCAAATAGGACAAGATAAACAAGTAAACCTCGATCGAAACGTCTCATTTTTGAATTTTTGAGCATCCAAAGGGTGCCTTTTTCTGAACCTGCTTTATCCTCTATTGTTCAACGAAATCATGTTGTTCTACAAATTCAGTCCTTTTGATAAATAATCCCTTGGTTTTATAAAGACTAGTTCTTTGTGACTCATTATCTTTCGATTTTGTCCAGATGATTTTGTTCTTTTGGTATGATTTTACTATTTTTTTTTTTAATTTCAGTGAATAGTAGGAATTTTTTATTAAAATAAAATTCCCTTCATACATTGTTTCTAACTCTTAAAAGAGTGAAAGTGTTTTTTTCTACAAATGAAATTTTCCCCACCTACGACTCTATTATATCCACGTAAAAGAGATAAGTGTCAAAAAGTTGAAAGTTTTTGTCCATCCAAGCGAACAAGACAAAAACTTCCACCCCCACTGTTAGTGCCACCTCCAGGTCAGCGGCTCTGAAGAATATAAAGGTGTAAAACTCCATCCCCAAAGTCGGAGGCGTTTTTCTAAGAAAAGAAAAGAAGAAAAAACGATGTGAAGCAAAAGGCTCTACTGCCGTTAGGGTTGACCTTTTTATGTTTTTCACAAAAAAAAAAAATACCTCGTTTTTTTCGACATCCGCCAAATGATAGTAGAGCATCAATTGAATTATGATGGAAACATGAATAGTTTTCATTCATAATCCATAACTTAAAAGAATTTTAATTATTTGAGTCTGTGAATAAAAACCTAAAAAAAATTTTTATAAGATGATACTATTCTGTTATTTTTTGATTCACGTTAATTCTCAGAAAATTTATTCTTTTTTTATCAAAACGAATTTTGATATAGCCAACCAAGTTGGTTTCTAATTTTTTTTTAACTGACTGCAATAATAGTGAAAAAAAAAACTCTCCCTGGAACATGTATTTTCTTCATTTCATATTTGAATCAGTGAATCTCCTTCAAAAAAAAAAAAAAAAAAAAATTTCAAACTTTTTAAAGAAACAAAATTATAAGAAAAATAATTCTCGAAACTTCGATCAGTCTATACTCAACGTCATAATAAACATTATTAATTAAATCATTATTTTATAACTATTACTCGGTCAATTCGACTAAGAGGTTTGAGTTCCAAAAGCTAAAATAAAATATTTTATTCTATTTATAAATATTATAAATGTATTATTCTCATTGCCATTTATTAAGATAAATAATTATGCAATTAAAAAATCAAAAATAATTCATTCATCTTTTCTATAGTCAATTGTTTCTTAATATGAGCTTTAATATTGTGAAATTTTTCCCATGACAAAATTTATTTTATATTTCGTTTGTATAGCTCTTTTATTCTCTTAACTTTCATTTCTCATCGTTCTTGACTCCAAAACTTATTAAATATTGAAAAAACCCTCTTAGGAAAAGAATTTGTTCTAAGATATTCGAAGGTAATTTCAACAATTTTCTTTCAAATGCACTCAAAGCACACGACTGTTTTGACAATGTTTGAAAGTTTTTGCTCTTGGCTTAACAAGGGGAAACTTATATAAATGAAATATTTGTATATTAGCGGATTTTTTTGAATGTAGATTTAACATGAGGTTTAAAAAATGTTTTTTACTTTTTTTTTTAATTTTTATTCCCTTTTCAACACCGAATTCAATTTCTATATTACTAATATCGGCATGATTATCTCATTGTAAAGTTGGCGATCTTCTACATACTTTAATAATCGAACTCTAAAAGAGAGAAATAAAATATTAACCAATAAATAACGTTTAAGAGAGAATAAAAACTACTTTGCTGGGTTAGGCGAAGAGGAACAGCCACAAGATATTTATTTACAATTAAGGCCAAGCTTTGCTGAACTTTGGTTGGGTGGCCATATGGGACAAGAGCGTTGAAGCTATAGATATTGTGATTTTTCTAACATAACTATTATATAATGTCTTTCTAAAGTATTAATGGTTGCAGACAAAAAATGGGTAAAAGTAAATTTAAAAAAAAAACTACTTTAGACAATAATTGAATGGGCGATTGTTGAAAGGCACTAAGTTCATATTTTGTACTATTTGTTAAGAAGATAAAATTTATCTAAAATTTCTTCATTGTTATTATGAAATTAAATCTTACAATAAGTTTATTTTCTTCTTCCTTAGATAATAATAAATAGGATCACGAGGGAATTTTTTTTACTCTTCTACCACACCTTTTCTAGACCATTTAATAAAAATAGCTTCTTTCAAATATCTAAATTATCTCTCCATAATAAAAAACCTGAGAATAATAAGAAGACGCCAGCAAACAACTTATTTTTATTAAGATAATCATAGAGAGAGAGAATCCAAGAGACGAACATTCACGCCCATAAAAATAAAATAAGAATTCCCAGAATTATCAAATCCTAATCCAAATCATCATAATTTCAATTTGAGTACGCCATCATCTATTTATCAATCTCACTATTTGCTAATTCAATCCTTAGGTAAAAGAAATCGTGTGGGTAGATTTAATTTATGACTTGAACGAGCGGATTGAACATGTTTGCTAAAAAGGGGGGAGGAAATATTTATTCAATTAGTATAGAAAATCATCACTATTTTTATTAAATTACCAATATAAATTACGAAATAGGATTATTAATAAAATCGTTTGTGCAATCACAATATTATTTTTTTTAAATTTTGTTTTATAATTTTATTTATAAATTTTAGAGTACTTTTTTTTTACCCCTCTAACTAATGGAACATTAAGAGTAGGTAATATATGTGACACTTTTTTATTTGAGTGCGAAAATAATGTTTTGAGATATTGATCTGCGATTATAAAGCCTCCCGTTCAAGAAGGAATTTCTTTAATTAGTAAGATAAAATTTGTTATCCTATTTGAACTAAAGAGGAATTTTTTAATCTTGAATTAAAAAGGAAAAATCATAGAAGTTCTATATTAAAATGTTTTTTGGTGAAGAACATTTCTGCCATCCTCAGGCTTAAAAATATCTCTTGAATTTGAAGTTCCGTCGATTGTTACTTTCTCTTACCTATATATCTAATATATAGTTAAAAAGTATTGCGATTATATTTAAGGTAGGTACCCTAGACGACTTGGATGGCCAAAGGGTACTAGAACTTTTTAGTTTTTTTTCAAAATTCGCCCTAACGATTTTGATTAAAATATATATATTTATTTGATGGTCTTTGAAATATATTAACCCTGGTTGGCTGAAATTTTATATTTAAGCTAAATAGGTGGGTGGCATGCACCTCGAAACTTTTCACTAAAATTAGCCAAATAGTACTAGTACTTTTCTGATGTATTTTTTTTCGATTTTCTCTTAATCTACTCTAAAAATATTGATTAAATTGGCTGGACATATAATAAATAGAATGATCTTTAAGATGTATTATCAAAATCATACCATTTTTGGTTTTATATACCATATATAAAAGATAGCCATAGTAACAAAATATTTTTAATTCCTATGAATATTAATAATTGGGATTTAATTAATGTAATTTTTTATAATTTTAATAATTAATTGAACGAAAAATCTATAAAATTTAAAGCTAAATATTTAAAATTGTGAAGCGCTTCCTAGGGGACATGACACAAAAAATTTGGTGTGACAACACATAACACAATTTTCCTTTCCTTAGCCAAGAGGAAGTTGTGTGATGTGCGGCCGCCACACCAGAATTTTTTCATTGAATTTAAAAAAAAAATTAATTTCAAGAATATTAATATTTCAGTAAAAAAAATTATGATCTCTCCTTTAGAATTTGTATTCTTTTTTTTTTTTTTATGATTAAAAATAATTTATTTTAGAGAGACATTTATTATGATCTCATTATATAATATAGATGTGACAATGTTTTGAAACTCAGCTTCCGTGAGAAGTAGCAAATGGTAGAGAAGCAATGTGTCTCTATTAGTCTTCGTTGATTGATTGAAGCCGTCCCTTTGTTCGAATTATCCATCTATCTGTGTTCGAAACAAAGAGACGAGAATTCGGGTGCATTGGCGACATCTCAAGTCTATCAGTCCTACGAATCGGGAAACATCTTTTTTTTTCGTTCTTTGTGCCTTCCATTGATTTATATTGCTGGGTTGCCAACTATTATAGGTCGGTAATTGAGAAAAAGGGACTTTTGGCTCTCTCGGGGGTAAATAAGGACCGGAAAGCAGCCGCCTTTAAAAGATGCCACCTTGACTTCAATTACCAACCAAGGCATGGATTTGGGGATAGAAAAAGGTGTCATTTCGATAATTTGAGAATTCACACATTCCTTGCAAACATTTATGCAATACAGAGATGTCATCCTCAAGACAGTTTTCAGGTAAAGAAGGAAAATTATATCACTATTTCTTAATTGAATAATAACTAGGGTGGTTTTCAACAAACGGATCATTTTTCTTACAAGTAGAGTGCTATTTAGACACTTTGTAGCTAGACATAATTTGTAAATAATTAAGTATTTTTTTAAATAAATATAAATAAATTTCGTTTTGGAATTTTTCTTTAGGATTTTTATCTTTCATAGCAAATGGAGTATTGCTCTTGAAACTTTGTCATTTTACTTTATATTCTTTAGACAATTTTCTTGCTTTGAAATGTTAACAGTAATATTTTAGTATAAAATAGCAAATTCTATTTTTAAAAAACAAATTTGTTCCCCCTATTTATCGTCCAGTAAACATTAAACAAATCTCATAACTATTATTTACAACACTTGTTATCCTATCATTTTTTTTTACTTTACAGTCGAAGCAATATATAGAAATATATTTATTATTATTATATACTATTACTACTATATTTTAAATAAAATCATAATTGAAAATTTGACAAAGCCAACAGCTCTAAGCCGAGAGAGAGAGAGAGTTATTGTGGTTAATAATCAGTAATAGAGATTTAATGAAACGTAGGGCACTACTACTGTTAAATACATGG
>JAAAKE020032225.1:22560-50239 GCA_010014785.2 Anisolabis maritima | reverse complement strand
TGTATATATAATTTATTTGTATTTTTGTAAAGGTTATGGTCCTTGCTACCAATCCAAATAAATAAAAAAAAAAAAAAAAAAAAATGTAATATCTCGAGTATGCAAGTCATGTTTATTTTTACTGCTATATTTTAGGTTATGTTGTTTATATAAATAAATACCTTTTATTAATTACAGTAAAAAATAAAAAAAGAGAGATGAAATAAAATTTCAGTATCTTTATATGATGAATTCTAGGTTTATTATCTTATAGTCAATTTTTTTTCGTTTTTTAAAATTAAATCCACTTTGACTCAACGATTGTTATGAAATTGGGTTTAGACCTCTTAATTATTATAATTAAGTTCCTAAAGATTTGGTCCAGGGGAGAGGTGTTGAGAAAATTGTGGGTTTTAATAAATATTGGGGGGCTTTTTTATACCTCCCCCTGGGGACCGATTCACTCCAAATTTTAATACTCTCTCCTAGGACTATGAATATGTAAAATTTCATGCTCCTCCGATGAGTGATTCCAAAGATATAGCCAATAAAAAAAGCTACCCATATACATATAACATAAGCAATGTACTTAACATTGAGATGTTTTTATACATTATTGGGGCCCTTTTGAATTGAAACAAAGTTATTTTAATTAAAAATTATTAATGAGTTAGTGCTGGAAATAAAAAACTTCGGAAACAAGATTGCTATTACAGGCAATAAAATAAAATTATATATCCCACTAGTACAATTTTCATGTCTAATTATTTTTGTTTTTAAATAAAATGACTAATCGATCTAGCAAATATAAATTTAAATTAAATTGCTGATAATATTAAAATTGTTTATTATTTTTTAATTATTTATAAAGGAATTTCTAAATTCAACCATTGGAGATCTGAGATTCATCCAGCTGTTCCTTATAGATGAAAATTGTTTATGTGATTATGAATTTGGAGAGATAAACAAGTTTTATTTATAGATAAAAGTAGAATGAATGAATTGAACCATTGATTGTGAAGAAGAGAGTCGAAAGAGAAAGAGAAAGAAGAGAGCCTCCCGTTCGGAAATCCGTCTAGGACAAATAACCGGAACTGTTGTTGTGGAGTCCACTGAAAATGGGAACAATCAAATGTAGCTATTTTATTTTTATTTCCCAATGCCTATCATTTTCCAGAAAAATCACTAGAATTGATAAAAATAATACTCATTTAATAAGTTTAAGAGCCTATAATGGGATAAAAAAAGTCAATAAACTCCCATTTAAAATCCCAAAACTTCATCAATAATTACGAATATATAAAATGGCCCTACCTTAATTATATTTGTATTTATTTTATGAAAATAGAAATTAATCAATCATTTGAATTTTTAATTTCTAGCGAGTAACATGAAGGATTTCTGATGTTCCAGATATTAATCAAGAAAAACCATCAGTGTTAGATACCCCTAAATGAAATAAGAGAGATTGATGAATTAAGGTTTTTCTCTTATCAAATTAATTACTCCATATGCATAATAATTCGCTCAAACCCCTAAGTCCTTGAAATCATCTTTTAAATCTCAGCTACCCTTATTATAATTCCATTTGGCTTTCTTAAACAACCGAAATAAAAAAAAATGAGGAAGAGGAGAATACATAAAAATTCCATATGCTCCTATAATATATAATTATATAATATAATAATCTTATTAAAAATATTTATTTTCATTTTTCTATATTATTTTTAAATATTTTTGACTTGTGATCAATGGTAATGAAAATTGTAAAACATTAAATATTGTTCGTTAAATATGTATAGGTTTATTAATAGTCAAGTCAATGTGACTTTGAGTAAAAGTAATACTTTTGAATACAATAGAAATTAAGATAGAGAAAGAGCTTCTTTTTATACGTATATTCTTTGCCAAGAGATGAGAATGCAACTTTCGATCGTTTTAATAGAATTTATACATTAATTAATTCTTTAATGAGATTTAATATGCATGCAAAAAAAAATAATTTGAAAGTAGATATCAAAAATCTATAAGAAATTATTAATTACCATCTTGCCTTTACCGTTAAAAAGAAAGATATAAAAAAACTTAGAACTATAAAGATATTAGCTGTACTACGTGAATCAATTATCATGTTAGTATTGTTGGTAAATGTAAATATTTTTTGTTTCTTGTCATCTAAGGTCATTCAGTCTTTAAACAAATTTATTATTAATATCAACTAGCCGTTATATGCTATTTAAATAATTAAAGTATTTTATCGGTTTAAGCGGGAACTGAGTCTATGACTTTAATACAAGAGCTCTACTTTAGGGCTAAATAATAAAAAAACTTAAGATGGAGTAGGAATTCTATGAATGATGACGTTCATTTTCCAGTAATGGTCAGAATGTCTGAGTTTCCAATCTGTTAATCAAGGTTAATAGATTAGAAATTTATTTTACCCACTCTAATGGAATTGAATGTGTAAGGTCAAAATGAAATGTCAAATTTCTAACATTTTTAATTTTTAATAAAAAATATTTGAAAAATTTTACTTTCCTCTCAAACTCAAAGGGTTGTTGTATATAGGCAACTAGACTTTCTACTAAAACTGTTTTTTGGAAAACAATGTTTTAACGAATTAACCTACCATAAATCTAAAAAAGTAATCTAGATAATCTGTCTTTTTTGAGTGAGTATGAAGACATGAAAGCACCCGAATTGCTTGACTGTTTGAAATAAAATTTTAAACTTGTCTTAATAGCCCTCTTTTTGGCTTTAAACTAATCTTCAAGTCCACTAGCAAATAAAAGCAATCTATATCATTCAAAATAAAATAGTGCTTCATTCAAAATTAATGATTATTGTGTAAAAATTTAAACTTTTCAAAAATATAACGATGACCATAAATCGTTACTCCGATTTGTCCTCGGTTTGATATATCGACGAATTAAGAATAGATATGTGGTGGGATGTTCTAGATTTCGATCCTATCTTTATTTTCTGATTATAGAAATTTTAAATTGTATTTTAGTTTAGAATATATTGAAGACAAACTTGAAGGAACTCGTTAATTTCTGAGATTTTGTAATTCGAGGATTTTTTTTACAAGAGGGTTTAATTTGCTGACCAACCCCTGTTAATCTCATATTACAATATGATATACAATATACAATACAATCTGGGAAAAATATTATCAGGCAGGAAAAAAAATTTGGACCGTGCTGCATTCAGGCTACGCTTTACGATAAAATTAATGCCTAAATGAATGTCCACTCATTACACATGTTTTCTATTGCTCTTCAGTTTAAAACTTATTATATATATGAATTTTTTATGAACCAAGATTAAAGATTTTTATTATTTACAACTATAAGGTATTAATCAGAAAATCTTCCCTGAATTAACAATTACTTTTGCCCGTTCTCTTGGATGTTTAAATGTCAATATTTTCATCAATGAGCGGACCAGGAACGTGAATTCGTTTCCCTAACCAAACGAAAAAATAAAAATTAATTTAAGAAAAATATCCAATCAATATGGATCGATAAGAAAGTAATTAGTAATTAATTTCTTATTGGACTTATACTTATTGATTATTATTTTAAAAGAATAACCGAATATTATTTTTTATAATATTGCTATTTATAATTTAATTTTGGCTTCTATTCAAAAAGTTTTTTAAGTCTGATTTAATGAAATTTTTTATTCAACTTTTTTTTATAGATTTTCTAACTTTACTTATTAGTACTTAATAAAGAGCTTAATGCTTTATAAGTTGTTTAAAATGTGGTTTATGTATTATTTAAAAAAAACAGAAGAGGAAAAAAATTAAATTAAATACGATTTAGGATTGTATATATAATATAACAAGGGGTTCAGAAGAATAAAAAAAAAAAAAAGAAAACAGGTTTCTGGAGCACAAAACAAGGGAATAGCTAGCATAAAATTAAATAGCAGATATTTTTGTCACTGCAAAAATTTGAAGATAGATAGTTTGTTGATTTGTTTTATTTACGCAATAATATGCGTGTATATATATATATATATATCAGTTAACATTTTATTTTACTTTGATTTTCATCTAAGCGGATGTGGAGGGATTATTGTGAGGTGATTCAGCTTAGGAGATAATAAAATAAATCAACCAACTATCTTCTTCAAATTTTTGCAATGATAAAAATAACTGCTATTTAATTTTATGCTAGCTATTCCCTTGTTTTGTGTTCTACAAACCTGTTTTCTTATTTTTTTTATTCTTGTGAATCCCTTGCCCCTGCAATAGTTAAATGTCGATCCTGCTTCTTCCCTTCCACATTTATTTATTAAAAAAAAAAAAACAGTTTGTTATGAAAAACCATGGGACGGACTCTTGAAAATTTCTGAATCGAGAGGTCCTTCCGAAAATTCGAATCCCTGAATGAACAAATTTAACTATAAAAAAAAATTTGAAATGGAAAAAATAGAAGTATGGTGGGAAAAATTAGGTCAAGCAAGGAAGGAGAGAGTGTAAGCCATTTAGGATTAGGATTCATCCCATTTCTAAAAAACATTAGTAATACCTAATGCTTCGGCTAATTAAAAAAATCTGTTCCGGTTTTGTTCCGCCAAAAAATGACTTTTTTTTTTGGATTTTTTATAGTTCCGAATGATCAAGTTAATCAAGTTATCGACAAACAGAAAATTTTTTTCATTTCAGTTCTGGTTTTTGTCTTCGGTTGTTTTCAGTTTTCGGTTCACTTCTGATTCCAAAGTCTTAAGTAAAATTATCTATTTTAAAAAAGTTGAAAAAATATAAAACAAGATCTGCTATTTTGCTATCTTTAAAAATTTTATCCAATTAATAAATAATTATAAATCAATATAAGTTATTTGAATTTAAGTTTAATAATTATATAATAAAATGTGGCTAGTCGAAGATTTATTATGTGGTTAAAGGTTAATTGATAAGTGATTGATCAGGTCTCTGCGTTGGAATTTTTTATAGATTTAAATAAAATATTTATGGAGCTATTAAGAGAAATCTATCAATTAAAGAATAATTTTCTGTCATTTAATTTTTAACTTAAATCTCTTGCTTTAAGTTCAGTTGTTTGCTTCCCGTGCTAGACGATAAAATTTATTTAAATTAAATTGACTACTGAAACTTTTTTTTTTTGTTTCAAAAAAATGTGTATACATTATAGAAAAAGCAAATAAAAGAATATTTTCAGCTCGTACCCCTAATAATGCTTTCTATCACACTTTATTTTCTAGAAATAAATTTTATTGAAAGTAAAAGAAATTTTGGGAGCGTGATGTAATAGTAATGTAAAGTGGTTAAATGAGTGACAGGAAACCACTAGTTGAGGGAAAACTTGCTGATATATTTAATTTCAAGAAAATTACACAAAATGATATCATCTTGTGTAAAGTAAGTAGAAAAATTTTATTATTATCCCAATCTTATCTCCTATTTCTTATTATATTATCTTCTGAAAATACATCAAATGTCAATTTATAAATAATTTTAAAAGAAAATAGTGAATCGTAAATTAAAATATGGTAAAAAATCCTGTGGCTACCAGATAAGATTTTGTAATAATAATAGATGCAAATAATTTCGTCAACAGTCGAAAGAACTAAAATTAGTCCAATAATACTTCATTTGATGGCAAGAGTCCTATTCACATATAGGAATAGTTATTAAAATAAATTATTAATAAAAGATTTGCTTTTGGCGGTTCGCGCATTTTACTTACAACTTAAAGATTTAGGCAAACCTCTACAAAAAGATATAATTTTTTTTATCGATTAATTAAAATGTTTCTATATGATGTTCTGTAGCTTGCTCTTCAGAACCATCCATTTCTGCACTTTGCCCCTCTCCTAGCTACGCCAGTTAGGTCAGCTTATTTCTCAATTGTATATTTGTTTTTAAATCTAAGAATCATTTCAAAATTTTAATTTAAAATAAAAAAAAAGTTATTTCGCTTTGATTTAATTTTATATAACTTAACAAAAAAAAATAAAATAAAATAAAAACATTCCATTTGAAATAACATGACTCACTGATTCCATTCAAGGTTAGTCAAATATTGGATTTCAATTATTTATTGAAAAAAATAAATGTGATTTTTTGTAAAAAAAAAACTTATGAACATTTAAGGTAAATTTAACTGATTTAACTTTCCCCGAAGATTGGAAAAATGTGAAAGATAGAGCCATATAAAAGAATAAACATGTGATATCTAAGATCATTTAGACTATAACAATTTTAATAAGGTAAGTAGACGATAAGTGGCCATTCAAATTTTCCAAATTAGGTATTTTTTTAAATTAATAGGAATAAACCAACAAAATGTTAAATTTTTTTTATCTATTGTAAGAGAGGGGGGTATTGTAATCATACTAATTTTGGCTTTCCTAGATTTCGAAAAAATTGGATTTTTAACACTACTCTTTTTAGAATGATGTCAGTCTGAGTAAAGAAAGATAAATTGAAAATTTGGTTGAACGGAATTTTATGAAATGTCAAATTATTTTTAAAAGTCCTTGAAATGAAACTTTAATTTCTAAATAATTTCATTCTCCATGAACTAAAAATAAGACAGAAATTTCCTAGTCAATTAGAATTTAATTATTCAACATTACCTAACTAATTTCTAAATATGGAGGTGAAATGGAAGTTCGATCTTTTTTTTTAAATTTATTTTTGGGCTCTTAGCCATAAGACATTCAGCTCTAATTAAATTCCACCTTTCTGAGGCAAAATATTACCTTTGGCATAATATTAATTGAAATTTTAATAAATAATCAATCTCTTTTTGCCAAAAAATAATCTATTTGCGACTTTTGTTATCATGGTAAACATTTTAGAACTTAATCTAAATCTTTTTTTTTTCTTGATATAATACAATTTCTAATATAATTAGTTTAAAATTACTAAAAATAAACAGTTTCTAGATGAGTTGTGAATTTTCGAAAATATTAATTTTAAATGACAAATGAGGACTCAATTTTATAATAAAAACTGCTAAAGTGAAATTTTATTTCTATCTCTAACCTTTTTTGCGATATTAATTAATTAGCTACAAACTTTTAGATAGTTGTACAATCGTAAATTGTAATTTTATAAAACTTTTTCGTTTCAATGAACCTTTTGAGCAAACTCATCCAATTATTAAAAGAAAAAAATCAGGCTATATAGAGGCGCGAACACGAGTTTTGATATCATTTAACTTCCCCTTTTTTTGTAAATTGGCTTTGGGTAGGGAAGGCGGAAGAGGGTCCTCTGTCCCCCACTACTAGTAACTATGTCACTGATTCTAATTAAAATAGTATAAATATAAATAATACTTTGATTTTATAGATTATCCATTAGTAAATTTAGTAGTTAGTTTAATAAAATCAACTTTTAATTTCTAGTTTAATAATCATTTTTTTTTATAATTTAATTAAACGATTTGAATTAAAAAGATACACCAAAATAGGCTTTATAAGAAATCAAGTGAAAGTTGTATAAAAAATTTATAATAAAAAAAAATGATAATCGACGAGAGTAATAAAACTAATGATAATTTATTTTTATGTTTTGATAAATTTATAATAAGAAGGTCTAAATTTTAAGTATATAACTAAATAAAATTGACTTGATGAATTCCAAATGGGTTCATTGGGAAAAAAAATTTAATTAAAATTTGAATAAATTAATAAAAACTAGACTATTTAGATTCCCATAATCATTTTTCCTTTTGATTCTTGAAAACGGGGAGGAATAATTAATGTATTAATTATTCGTTAAATAATTAATTATAACGACTAATTTTTTTATTAAATGAATCAAATTATCAAAATTCAATAATTTTCAATTGTGATTAATGAATTAGAAATGAAATAATTATTATTGGCTTCATTAATATAAACTGGTGTGGTCACCTCAGAACCACCAAATATAATCAATTTGTAGACATGAATATCTCGATTTGATTAACTATTGGTAGTGTTTTATTTACAGGAAATGGCTATTTACTGATGTTATTTTTTATGAAAATTACCATTTACGAATTTAAATCATAAAGTGACATCAATAATGGATCATTTTCTATAGATGGTTCATTGTTCAAATTGATATATCTTTTTTTGCAAATTAGGTACCATATATATTTTTTGTTATTTCTGAGGTGGAACTTTATCTTTTAAATTATGATGAACAAAAAAAAAAGAAAAATTATTGATAGTTCTGAAAAAGATAAAATTTTATAACGAAATCTAATTTTAATTGTGAAGCAACAAAAAGCCTGGATTATTCTTTTAGATATTTTTAATTATTAAAATAATTTAATATTTATTCCTATATTTAATATATTTTAATAATTAGAAAAGATTAAATATTTGAGCCTAATTAGAAAATAAAAATTTAGCTACTCTAAAGAAACAAATCATTAATATTTTATTGTTCTAAATTTCTAAATTTGGAAAATTTATAAAGATCCGTTTTTTAGATTACCTAGTTCCCCATAATGAATCTTAACAACCTGTTTTGATATCTTGGATGAGGATGCTCCATGTTTATTTATTTACATGATTGCTATTAAAAAAATATCTGTTGATATTAAACTTACGTCTGGCTGCCTGAATTAATTCCTTGACTTCTTTGACAAGTCCCTTGATCTGTTGACTCGTCCGTTCTAATTCTTTCTCATGGCTATTCAACTTTTCACGAAAGTACGGACTATCAGTGAGACACTCGGCAAATTCCAAATGTTGTAGCCACATTCCCATCTTGTACAAGATTGTTTATTATATTAATAATTCACACAACAGGAGATACACATACACACAAACACACTTGGTAGTTATACACCTATGTTGTTGTTTGTCGGTTGATGATGTGTGAGAAGCGACACGTGGACGGCCATCGTCGCCAAATAAAACAGTCGTTGGAGTAGTTATTATCGTTGATAATTAGTAAGATACCAAGTTAATCACATGTGGAATGACATTTGTACACAAAATCACGTTGCCACGCAAGAATCAACTGGCGCCAACTGACAACTGAGCCGAGGGCAGCAGCGGAGCCAAACTGCTACGTGTGTGTGGTAGTGGGGGAAAGTACGATGCTAGAGCGCTCTTGCGGAGCATTCGCTAAGCCTCTCAGGTAACCGCTATTTTTGGTTAGAGACTTTAATTCAAGTATATTAACACATTGACTAAATTTTTCTAATTAAATAAATAATGATGATGAACAGTTGTTTTCCTCACTTGGCTTTAATGTCTTTAAAAATCTCCGAAGCCGAAAGACAAAAATTTATAAAAAAAAAAAATAATAGCACCGCTGGCGTACAAAAAGAGGCAAAAGAAATTGTATAAAAAATTAAAATTTTATTTTTAGATGAACAAATAGTATTTTAAATCATCCTTTTAAAATAGGAATCCCATCCGTACCTTTTTAGCTCTATAAAGCTAAACTTAGATAGACTGAGGTGCATCGAGCCGCATTGTGATATATTGTATCGCCTGCTATATATTCTTATTGTATAATGCGAACTGGGAAGGATTATTTTGCAGCCCGATCCGCCTCTTCGCGTTAATCCATAGGAATATATGGTAAAAGGATTTTACAATGCAAGACGGCGATGATGTCCGATCCGCCTCAGTGAGAGCTTAGCTTTATACTTATAAAAAAAAAAAACAGCAGAGACAACTATCCAAATGGCTTCTGTATGTTTGCGACCACTATAAATCATATATTATACGGGATACCCTGGACACTAATATTTGTCTCCCTGTGCGGGAGTGGAACCCATAATTTAGCCGTATCACAAATATATTCATATGATGAATATTAATAGCTATATTTATTGATGAGGTGAAGAGGAAATAGGCATAGGAAGCCTAATAAGTCTCTCTTGTCCCTTGAAAAAACGGGACTTTTCGGACAAAATTTATTTATACATTTTCATTTGAAGTTTCTGTTTGTAGAAGTTGAGTCTGTAGTAGTCATGAATATATTAAATATCTACACACTTAAAAACTTCGACTGAAGATGAATAAATAAATTTTGTCCGAAACGTCTCGTTTTTTTCAGGCTAACTGTGCCTATTTCATTTTCACCTAAATTCATTCTTCCAGCGGCTTTTTAGGCTGTTTTATTTTTGTAAATTGCTTTTAAAGTTTTTTTGATAAAAATATTTTCTTTTAATGAATTTTTTGTAATCAAATTAATATAGTTTAATTTTTGATATTGTAATTTTAGAATGAACTCTGACTCAAAGGTAAAATAAATAAAAAAAAATCTGGACATAAATCTCAATACTTTCTCACTATATATTTCATATATAGGTAAGAGAAAGTAGAAGTAAAAAAAGAAAAATTCTCATGAAATGATCCAACTGGCTGTTTATAAACAAATATTATTCAATGAAAAATTCTATATTTATATAAGTGAATAACTCTTAAAAGGGAAAAAGTAATAAAAAATAATAAGGGAATTTTTCCCAATGGCTCCTGTAATCAATTCTTGCATCGATTTAAACCAAGATCGAAATAAAAACAATTTCGAATGATTTTTCTTATATATTTTATAGCAAAACATTTACTTAATATGGTAAGTAAGATTGATTTGTAGTTAAAAATTTTTATAATTTCATGATTACTAATATAGTATAATTTATACAAAGAATTTCTTTCTCATTAAGATAATTTGTAGTTGTTATTTCTTTTTCTTTTTTTGTTTCCAGGTATTACCGAAACGTCTATTAGCGACATTCGAAGAAGGTACCGGATTCATTACCTGTCCTATGTGTCAAGGAAAAGGTAATTAGAAAAATTCCCACAAAATATTTCCTCAAACTTAAATAATTCTTTTATGCATTAAAAAATGTTATTTAAAGCAGTGCGACTGACTCAATAAAAATTAGTTGTTAGCCTTCTTAAAATTTTTTAATTTTCTTATAGTAGTTTTTTTTTTTTAATTTATTTAAGGAATAGCCCTAGGCCATTTCCCAATTGTGTTGATAAAGATAAAATATTTTTTTTTTTTTTTTTAAGTCCTTTTCGGCCATTTAGACTCCGTCCTTATTTAATTAAATTAATTGGTAGCCAATAAGATAAAATATTGAATGGATCTTTAAGTTTTTTATACGTAACATGCCTATAAAAATTGCCAAAAACATAACATATGAGAATATGAAAATTAACTTCACTTTATCACCTTTGATGAATTTTAAAGTGTCATTTGAAAGCATTTTCTTAATAATATTCTCTATTTATGATTTTAATGAATTCATCAACTGACTGATCATCCTCTCTTTAATATTATGGTAAAAATATTTATTAAAAATTACAATCCATAATGATCAAGGAGTCGTTTATAATAATAGCTTTGAAAGCTCTGGATAATGATGAAAGATATTTCAAGGCAATGTTTCGATACTAGTATTAATTGTGTCTTCCTGAGGACTTTCATTGTACATTTACTCATATACATAATATTTGCTTATCTTTATGACAGTGCATAAAAATCAAAGGGCAAAACAAATTTGCGGTTAACTTTTAAATTTAAATATGGATGGGGGAGGGGGGCTGTTTTGATTAATAAATATATCAAAGGAACTAATTTTAAAAATTAAGGACTTTCAGCTAGAAAAAAATAATATATTGTGTATTATTCCGTTTATGTAATTATTTAGATGATCTGATTCTCATCACAGATGATTTGTAAATTGCCTATGTCTTTTGGCTTTATGAACACACATTTTATGGAAATCTTTTCAATTCCTGATTTAAAGTATAAAAAACTAGTAATCGGTTATTTTTTTCCCTAATTAATAAAAAACTATATCTTTGAAAAATTAAAAAAGTAACGAACCATTTGGAATGAATTCATTATATTATAATTAAATGTTTTCAGTTTTTTTGTTTTTTTAAATTTTAAGACCAATGTTTGTTCATCTTACGAGACCATCTCCTCCGGCTTTTACTTAATTTTTCACGGTCTCGAACAGGTTGATTTCAATATCATCACAAGTTTTTAATTTCGCCATCATTCAGAAGCTCTTAGTAAAAGTCTTGTATTAATATGCTAGCATACTAGCATGCATAAATAGTTCTTGCAATGTAGCCCAGGACATGTCGATACGTTTTCGGGTGAATCTTAATTATTAATTTTTGATGTTGAGGCAAGTATCGATAAAACTCTTTAAAAATAGTAAAATTTTGCTTGGAGGAGAATTCTTCAAGTGATAAGGCCTAATCACTATGAAAGTATTCTTAGATTTCTCTTCAATCTTCTTATTTTTTAAATTTTTGCAAAAAAAATATGCTTCATTCACAATTCTTATTTTCTTCAATGGTGTAGCTAGAGTTTGATCAGGAGCGGTCTATAGGTTTATTACTCCTGTAGGTCCAATTTTTTTTTTCTTTATTTTGAAACCAAAAATTGGGCCCTCTTAACTACTTCATTGCTGCTAGAGATAAATATATATAAAAAAGTCTAGTAATCGCAATTTCTTTAGAACTCGAGAATTCACAGGTTCTTAACGAATTGAGATCTCCTGAATTCAAAAAAGTAATGACCCTGATGATGGAATTGTCAAATTGAAACTAAATTTTATATTAATAAAAAAACTTTTAAACAAAGACATCATAACTTTTAGTAAAAATCGACCTAGCTTACTTAAATAGAACTTCATTTTAAGTTCAAAAATGAAAAATCAGAACATTCTCTCAAGTATAACTTTATCGTAATAATTACCATATTACAAAAATGTTCTATTCATCAACTATTTGTAGGTGTTTTTCCCTTTAAGGACTCTTAAATAAAACTGTCTTTGGGGTCTTGAAATTAATTTGAATGTGAGTATCTTTGAAGTAGAGTACAAAGTGTTAAGAAGTTTAGATAAAAAATAATTAATTTTTATCACTCTTCTCAAATGCAAAAGATCAAAGAAACTTAGTTTTATTAATAGTAAGATGTTGATCTCAATTTAATATCACTATTTAATGTCAATTTTTTAAAAAAATCAATAAATATTGATATATATTTTTTGAAAAAGCAATCAACACTTTAAAAATCCTTTACTTACTATGTAATGATCATTCATGAAGGCCCTTCGAAGTCTCAGACATGAAGTCAAGTTGTATCTACAGGTGATTATTTTAAAATTCCATAAATGAAATAGAAGAACCTAAAACAAGAAAATTTATAATTTTTTAACATTAAATTTATCTGTTTAAAAGATTGGTCGACTAATCATTAAATCAGCCTAACCTAAGTCGATTTTCATTATTAGTTATAAATGTAATAATATTTTTAATTAAAAAAATATTTATTTTTCACTTGTTCTATAATGCCGTATCCCTATTTTTTCTTGGATATTTACGTCAATGCTCCTATCCGCTCCCCCAAATGATGCAAATGAATAGGAATGATAAATAAAATTTTAATTAATAATTGTGTAATAAACATATTTTTTCGTTTCAGGGATATGTCTTAAATTAAAAGGCGAACAAGAACCTATGGTATTTTTAAATAGAGGATTCAATTTTAAAGAAGAATTAATACCGCCTCAGCGACCAACATCCAATGATTTAAGTTAGAAAAAATTTACTAATTTTTATACATTTTTAATGTATATAATGCGATAAATAATTTATTAGTATAATGAAAGGATTTTTTTGAAAGAAACAATTAGGAACGTATCCTGGACCCTTCCTCCAGAAATGAACAAGTTTACACCATTATTGGGGTATTTTATGTGAAAAATGGCCTGCTCTCCCCCCACTTTCTCTTAGGTTTTTGGTTGGGTCCTTTTGAAAAATTTGCTTGGAAACCATACCGTTAGATTTTTTGGATAAAAACTGTTGGTTTTATTTCTTTTAAAGTGATTTAAACATCAATATTAACAGAAGCAAAATTCGTGGTGTTTTAATAGGAAAAATTTTAGTTTATATCAAACCTACTTAATAATTTTGCCAGGCTAAGCTTGAACAAGGCAATCGTTCAAAATCTTAATTAGACTCACCGAATATTCTAAATATTTTTTTTTATTTTCATTATAAATTTTGGGACTCTTAAAAGCGTCTCGAAATTTTATAAATGGAGATTTTTTTTAAAAACCAGCAGTTTCTCAGATCACCTTGCGTCTTTGCGGAAATATTTTGATGCATATAATGTAATGCGCAGATTAGGATTACGGGATGAGGGCTTTGTCCCAAGTTAAAACATGTCTCATTTAGAAGAAAAACACAAGTATTGGTGCTGTATCAATGTGAATGTTAATCGACAAATTCTTTTGAATGCTACATAGTTTATTTAGGGATAAAGCCCACCTCCATCATCTTAACCCGCATTGATGAAGCACGTTATCTGAATGGAAAGAATTCAGGTTAAACATTTGAATTGCTGGTTTTTTCTCCATAATTTGTAAATGTACAAAAACCAGCTTCTACCTCTAATATTCAATTTTTTCTATCCTGGAACTTTGGAATTTGGGATCCCTGGCACTTGCCGTTTAACCTCTTTTTTTATTAAATCATTTTTTACCAAAACCCAAAACCTTACTTAATTTTATAATTTCTATTGAGTGGAAGTAAATATGTATTGGTGTCGTTTTAGATGAACCGTTTCGCTTACCAGTTCTGGCACGATCGAAACGCAATTTAGCGCCGCCAATAGCTTCACCGACGTCTATTAAAGAAATGCAGCCGCTTCAGTTATCCGCTCGGTTGGACACTCCTTTGGCGCTTCTAAACATGCCAGTACTCTCCATCTCCGAGACCAATCTTGTCTCGTTGCCATCTCCAAAATCTCACCATTCGCGTCATTCATTTCGAGGTGGACGCCTACAAAATTCAAGGCAAATTAATAAAATTATATTATATTATAAATATATAAATTTCAAATTTTTAAATAAAATAAATGATTTAGCTGTATTTTTCTTTCTTTTAAATTTGGCTGATGAATGTAGTAGATTTGTGTGCAAGAAAGATGGTTTTCACGGAACTTCGGACTTCCCTTGGCTGATGAATGAACATTATTATGTTTAGAGTTGAGAGAAAATAATCATTTCCATCCTCTAAGAATGGATGATCCATAATGAGAATTTGAAGAGAATTTAAAGAAAGAAAAATATGCAATTTTCATTTTTATTCCATTTTTTTAAATGTTTATTTTAAAAATTATTATTTTCCAAAATGTTGATAAATTTAAAGATTCAAGAGATTTCTGAGTCTCACTGATCTATATTTTATAATAGAAGGGATGCAGTTTATGTGTTAGATGAAACCTGCAAAGGGAGTCTTTTTATAATGGGGAAGTTAAATTTATGGAGTTACAATAAAAAACAGAATGAAAACTTTTATAATCTAAAGTGAATGGGAATATAGGCCTATATTTGAAATATAGCTTTTTAGTAGAGAGCTTCTTTTTTTTAAAATAAGTTTAATTACGCCAATCTTGAAATTTAAATGCATCTAAAATTAACCATTTTAAGTATGTGGCAGGACGTGGCTGTTATCGATATAAGAAGAGGGTTTCAGCCAGGAATAATAAGAAAAAGAGGCTTTTATTCCTGGCTGTAACCCTCTTCATATATTATATTAAATATTTTAAATTTGTCTTCAAAAGCGTTTGATTTCTTTATAAATTTATGAAAGTTTTCTTCAGCTGTTAGTATAATCAGTCTAAAATATTCTCAAAAACCAGAACCAAAATGTTAAAAAAAGAATAGGCTATTTGTATGAAATTTTGAAAAGAAGAGTAATATTATATATTTCAAAATAAAGTTAATAATTTAAAAAATGAAAAATATCCGCAATTCTCATTTTTATTCCATTTTGCAAAAAATTTGTATTTATTTTAAAAATTATTATATTTATTTAGAATTGTTGATAAATTTAAAAAAGCAAGTGGTGTGATCATCACAAAATGAACCGTAGAAGAAGCCTTAGAAAATTTTATAATTTTTTTTCTATTTTTCAGGAATGATCCTCTAAGATTTTCTCTAGATTCGTTAAATCGTCTAAAAGAAGACAGGTAAGTATTTTTAAACATATAAGTAAAGAAGAAAATGAATCAAACTTTTAAAAGTACAGAAATACAAATTTCTTTATACATTCTTTTATTTTATATTTTCCAATCCTTTATTTTAACTGTCCTCATTGAACTATTTTGGAAATAATGCCGATTGATTGATTTAATTCCAAAAGTCAACGAGGTTAAGGATCACTAAAATTAAAAGTTTTTTTGATGAAGTTACTTTCTTAACAAAATGACGAGGCAATTTGAAATTTGTTATCCTTAAAATTAATGTTTTAAATTTTTTTTATTTATTAAGTTCGGAAGAAGGATGCCAGCCAAATAAGATGTAATAAAAAATTTGAGCTCGACTTATGTCGCTTTGATAAGAATAAATTCTATAAAAGTATATTTCTACGAACAAGTATAACATTTTGACAACTTCATATATGACTGTCTGTTCAAACACTAGAAATTCTTAATAAGGATGAAGATGGCATGATTAAAAAATTCTACCTAAACATCCCCAGAGGAAATTTTTTATTAGATCATACATCTGGCTGCATTTGCGTTTTGTTTTTTATTCTTTAAAATATTATATCTGAAAATGGAAGACTTTTAAAAGAAAACAGATATTAATTTTACGATATTTGATTATGAAACAAAATGAAGAAAGTGTATTTAAAATAGAAAAAAAAGAAATTAATATAGAGAACATGTCACTCAGAAAATAGTATGGATAGCCACCCTAGAAAAAAATTTTTTATAAAATTTGTAAAATTTGTTTTTGATATCCTTGAACCACTTTAATTTTATTTATTAAAATGAATGCCACAGTTTATCTTGAAGACACTGACCTATTTCGAAAAGAAATGGATTAGAATAAATAGGATTTAATGCGTCATTTTTATAAAGTGTTCGTATCTTATTAATTTATTTATATATTGAAAATATAGGTAGGCTATTCCTTCGAGTTTGGATAGCAAGAAATTTTCTAATTCAATCCAATAGAATCAGTATTTATGAGTGAATTTTTTTTTTTTGAGAAGTTCGTAATACTATTATAGTGTAGTAATAATTAATGAGAAGACAACTGTTTTAACTTCAATTTCCATAGTTATAACATAATATAATATATAGCAAAGTGAAACTGTTTTTTTATTCTATTTATTTTTATTTTAATTATTTATTATTATTTAGGATTATATTTTCCCGGTCCAAATCAATGGCCCCACTAGGTGATATGGGATTGGATTCTCCTCGAACAGTTGATCGAAGTCTCGAAGAGTCATTATCAAATGCCACTTCAAAAACGTCATACATGAGTGTCGGCGGCGTTTCGGGAAAACCAACACACAAACATAGCACCTCAAAAAAACAAGAGAGTAAAAATCGACAAATAAAAAAGCAGAATGGTATTGTCCAATCACTATATAACAAAGAGTAAGGTTTTTCATATTTAATTTTTAAATCATTTAAAAAGTTAAATAGGAAAAAGGCATAAAGGTCACAATTTTTTGTTTAATTTTGAAATTAAATATTCTTATTTTTTCGTAAGGAAAATAATGAGTGAATGACTAAAAATTAATTAAATAATATTTAAAAGCGTGAAGGAATAAATTTTTAAAATAAATATAGATAATTTTTAGAAGAACAATTAAAATTTATCTTTCTATTTTTAGTTTGTGTTTTTAATTAAGCTTCTTGTCCCTCACCTTTTAATTTGAAATAAATTCTTATTTCGATGGGTTTATTACTTATTAGTGATATATAATTTATTAAAAGTAAAGGTGTTTTATTTGAATTAGCGCGCAAGACAGAAATATTTACTAAATTGGAATCATTAAAAAAAACTAAACAATCTCTAATGACGGAACTTTTTTCATCTCGTTAATAATAGTATCTAGGCAGCGTCGCCTGTGTTAGTTAATGTTAATAAATTAAATATATTTTGGCTGAGCATCTTGTTTCTCTGAATAACTGTTGGAATTCTATAAATACAAATGAGAATGCAACAAATATTTCTTAATAATTTTGACCCTCTTCCCCCCGAACGAGAAAAAAATTCTAAATACCCAATAAAGATAAAAGAAAAAGAATTGAGCGGCTCTGGTATATCAAGGGATCCATGTGTATTTACAATACCAGTATAAAACCTCGATATATTGATTGTAATTTTACCGAACAATATATATATAAAAGTCACATAATCTATATCGAATGATTAATAAATCAATATGAACCGATTATTTTGAACATGGGAAAAGTCCATTTTTTGTTAAAATGAGATATTTAAGGTTTTGAGTTCCAATAGATTTAAAAATATTTACAAGTTCTAGCAGCCAAATTTTGAGTGTCGTTGAACCTAATGTAAATATCAATTATGTTTATAAAAGTTGCCTAAAGAAAACAAAAGTTATAACACCAAATGATCTTGCTTCACTTTCAAAATTTACGAATTGTTGAAAAAATAATCAATTTTTACTTGAATCAGCCTTATTTTTTAAAATAACATAAATATTATGTTGTTTTAATGAAATACTTATTAAAATAAGAGTAAAATAAAAAGCAGGGTCGTATATTGGGAGGAGCCTAGGGGATCCTCCACCCCCACCCTCTCTAAAGTCAGATAAAATACACAAAGAACAACACAAAATTTTAATAAAACAAGGAAAATTTATGCAAAAATATACTAAAATAAAAAGTTTAAATGTAATTTCTAATAAGAACTATTTCCAAAAAAAAGAAGGAAAACTAGAGACAATTTTAAAATTTTGAATTATTTTAACCATAAATTGTTTATTGATAAAATGATCATAGTTAATTATATCTACTGTCATCATTAACTTCATTTTTTTCAAAAATGGACTGACCCCAATTTAAAAATAAAAAATTGCCATCTCTACTCTAGAGATTGATTTAAGAAAAAATTTTGTAATTTTTCAAACAAAAATTAACATTTGATATTTTATAAAAAATATTTAAAAAAAGGTAAAGGTTTAAATTTAGCCTTCCCTCTGACTCTTCTTTAAATATAAATATATAATTTTGAAGAGAAATTTATATAATAGGAAAAAAATTAAATTAAATCAAATGATCGGTAGTACATTATAGTAAATCAAATTTTCGGAGGATGGAGCAGAGCTGTCAAGATATGCATTCTCCAGTAGCTGCAGTGGTAAAAAAGGCGCCTGTAAACTATGAATTGGAACTTCTACCGATGAATGATGAGCCAGAGATGCCTCAGGAGCTTTTACGTTCAGCTCTTATCAAACTACGCAAAGACGATTGGTAAGTGTGTTTATTTAGTGTGTCTAATCTAGTTCGATATTCAATTAAGAGGCGATTTCGACTAGCTGCTAATTGGTAGGAAGTAGCCCAATAAATAATGGTATACATACATTGTTTATAAAAAATTTGTTGAATTTGCAGACTACAATTTCTGGTCGTGTAAAGGCAATTCACTTTTCCATCGATAGTTTATATCCGTTTAATTTTTATTTCCATTTCCACGATCTTGTGAAATGAAATTATAAAATCTAAAAAAATAATAATATTAATAATGTTTCAGTCTGGGCAGGAACACATGATTTTGGTAGATATTTATGAAATTTCATATATAAATTTATGTAAGAAAATATTTGTTAACAGCAAATGGCAGTTGCTTAGGTCATTTTGTCTTGCTTTCCATAAACAATTGCACTTTAACCTGATAGCATATCAGAAAAAGAGATGAAATGAAAAAAATGTACTTTGGGGAGAGGTGAAGGGTTATTAACCCATCAAATGACTTCAATGATCTAGGATGCTCTAAAAGAAAAAAATTCAAAAGATAAGAAGGAAATATTCCTTTATTTATTTAATAGTAATAGAAACAATCTGTCAGGTCAAAGAATGTCGAGGGCATTGAGGAAGTGATCCAAGTGTGTCGCTATTTCCCATCGATGGTTGATCCATTTATGACAGTGATAAATCGGGCTCTGATCGTACTCTTGCATTCGTTACGATCTTTGGTTGTACGTTTGGCATGTCAGGCTTCTTTTGAAATTTTTCGAACAAATCACAACATTCAAAGACCGGTAAGTGTGTATTATCCTGCGAATCAGCTAAATTCTCTCTGGTATCCATTGATTTTGTTGTTCAGGAATTTGATGAACTCGTAACCATGCTATTGAGCAAAACAGCAGACATGAACAAGTATATTCGACAGGATGCAAACGAGGCTTTGGACTCAATGATAAGAAATGTCGCTCCTTGCCATTCTGTCCGAGCTCTAATATCGAGAGGATTCAGGTTAAATTTTTATTTTTTAGAAATTATCCATTATTAATCTTTTGATAAAATTTTATAATTATTATAAATTTTTTACTTATATATTCTTTTTTTTTTTGATAAAAAAAATTAAGATTATTTAACAGTTACCTGTGATGAAAACAATGTCTAATTTCTTATGATTATTATCATTTATTATTAAATTTTGACATATTTTTTACTAATAATTTATTTATATAAAGCGTTGTTCTTCAGCCATAAGAACCCTTTAGTTCGTACCGCTATTGTTCGTCTCCTCACTTGCCTTGTTACCATCAACGGCCCCGAAGTCATCCTCTACTCAGTGTCTGCAGGGAATGCAAAAGAGACTCGAAAGAAGATATTAAACATGTTAGCGCAATATTTAGGAGATAGCAATCTTATAACACGGTAAGTAAGCTTAATTATAAACTACTTTAAGAAAAAATGATGTAGTTTAAATAAAAAATACTATTAAGTGATAGTACATTAAGCAGGAGGAAGGAATAGAATTATAAATACTTTGAATGCTAAGCATAAAAAGATGTTTCTACCCAAATTTATTTGTTAACTCTATATTTACTCTCCAACTCACGAAATCTCTTTGATTAGGTATCTAGTAATTATTAAAATTAAATTCTTCAGCTTCCAAGATCAAGGAAAAAATGTTATTCTATTTTTGTTATATCAAGTATTTACTCATCCAGAATAATTTTCCCACCATATGATACCCTATATAACGTCAAAATTTAAACTTTTTTTTGCGTTTTTTTAGCCTGTTAAGATCTTTATCTAAAAAATGATTAAATTCAGTTCGGGGCATTAATAGGTCCTCAGGGTCTTGTATGCCTTTAAAGGATAATGTTATCTCTCTAAATTCATCCATATAAATTTTATAGGTTGAGTCAATTCAATTTACGATATTATATGATGCCACAACTGCTGGAGATCAGGATGCCAAACAAATGGTTTATTATTCTAATAAAAACCTAATTAATATAGTGGAATCTATACTATATATTATATTTTTAGGTTTTCTTTAAAAAGAGGTGTATTCATCTCATTAATTATGAAATTATTGAATATAAGAGAGAGCCCTTTTTTAACATCAAAAATTTTTTTTTCATTTTGAGACCCCTGATGAAACAGTCAAGATAATTCAATAATTTAAAATAATTTTATATTTGTATGAGTAGAATTTCCTATTTCTAATAAAGGAAAATTGGATTTTTTGTCATCGCCATTAAATAAATATTAAAGATTAAAATAAAATTAAGAACTTACCTGTTATATTTACCTCTTAAGGGACAAGAAGTGATTCAAACATAATCAATCAAAATAAATATTATATAAATTTGCATATGAATGTTATTTCGCTTGCTTGGGCTTCCATTCCATTCGAAATTTAATGGTTTTAATATCCAGATTCGAGTTCACTTTTTTTTTTGAGATAGACTTTTAAAAAGAGGCAAATTGCTTGTGCATTTAAAATTTTAAGATTGAAATATCAACATGATTAAAATATATACTTATGAATGTTATTTAATTAAGATAGACTAAAAACTAAATGAAAAAAGAAATAAAAGTTTCACTGAGAGAGTCATGGACATTGGAGAGAACCAATCAGGAAAGAGTATACATAAACTCAACGAATATAAAATGGGCGCGTTTAGTACAATCTTTTTATTCAAGATTTTCATTATATTATTATCATTAAAAATTTATCAATTTATTTAATTAAATTTAAAAAAAAATAATTTTAAATATTATAAAATAAGAGTAATAAATCACATTATATTATAATAAATTATAAATAAATGTTTTGATGATCTTGAGGTCAAAAGATAAAAAGAAAAAAAATTAAAAATTATAGATTCCTTTCTATTTTATTTATATATGTGACTATTTTTTTTTTTAAATTAAATTAGGGACATTACATTCCTGTAAACATCCCCAAAACAACCTAACACCTTTTAAATGAGTGTTTCTTATATGTTATTATTGGTGCCCTCACCCCCTCAAAAAAAAAAATCTATACATATTTTGGGGACCTTAAAGGGTTTTAACTGTCACAAATGTTTGGAAGATTCTTCTTTCCCAAGTGGGATGTGTTGTTTAGGATCAATTTATGAATTGTGTTCTCTCTTAATAAAAATAAAATTATTATAGGAAGTATTTTTAAACTATCTATTTATCATTATTGATGCATTTTAAAATAAATTAAAATAATCTTACATTTTATCCAAATAATACCCCTATATTCCAGGACTTATTCAAAGAAATTGTTCAAATCATTAAAAAATCATCCTGACTTCGAACATCATTTTTATAACGATGTAGATCGAAAAACACTGACTAAAATTGGAAAAACATTGGAAACACTTCGTTATCAGGTGAGGAGGGCAAATGGCTTCAAATATGAAGAAAAAGGCTTTAAAAAAAGGAAAAAGAAAATTTAAATAAAAAACAAGAGAAATTTATAGAAGCTTATTATTTTTAAAACTTTAATCTTAATTTTGATAATTTTAAAATATAAATGTGTCCATTTATATACTTCTCATAGTCATTGTAAGTAACTATTATGCATTTTCTTTTCAACACATTTATTATGAATTCGAAATATCGGAATTATTCTAAAAAGAGATTAAATATACAAAAAAAGCTTTTGAAGTTTCTAAGTGGACATTTGATCCAAATATACTATTAATAGTATTAATTAAAATTACAAATTAAATTAATTATTTTAATTTCGATTTTACAGTAAAATAATAAACCATTTTATTAAATTTGAAGATAAGAATTTTTACTCTAAATCATGTTTTTTTCAGAATGGAGAGAGCAGTGAATATGGATATAATTAAATGTGCATTAAAAAGGCTAATTCTGTAAAAATGAACAAAAAAAAAATAAATAAAAACAAAATTACTCTTTTTCATCAAAAATCATTAGCTGGTATTCTATTTGTATATTTATTTTTAATATAAAAGTTAACTAGATTATGGTAATGATGGAAAGACGGTTTGTAAAGACAGTTCGTGCTCCATTAAAAAAAAAGATGCAATGTCAAATTGAATCTGATTGCAAATTGTGTGTTGATTAAATGTACAATAAATTTAATCAAAATCGTTTGGGAGGAAATCACAAAAAACCTAAAAAACGTACAAGAGTAAAGTGGGCTCCAAAGTGTTTTGGGGAGGAAAATGGTACATTTCTAAGATTTTCAAAAAAATAATTGTTTAATGCATTTAAATCAAAATCGTTAGAGCGAATTTTGAAAAATTTGAAAAAAAAAAAATAAAATAGTACATTAGTAAAGAACTAGTATCCTAAGGCCAATTTTGTTGAAAAGCTTCGAGGTACATGCGACGAAGGTACCTCTCTTAAATATAAAATTTCAACCTCGAGCCTCTTTTCGTTTTTGTGAAATCTTGTTCACAGATAGTCAAACCATTTTTTTACATTCAGGGGACCTCAAAACTTTCCGTTGAAATCTCAACATCGATTTTTTTTTTTAGCAATAGCAATACTTTCTCACTAAATTACATTTAAAGGTAAGAAAAAGTAAAAAGGAAGGGGGAGGGGGAGAAAAGGTGAAATGAATGAAAAAAAAAATAAGGATAAGAAAATATATGTGAAGCCATTTAAGGAAAAAGATTATTTTTGGATCCTTTCAAAATAAAAATGCCATTAAAAAAATATTTTTTATTGAATAACTTTTTGAATTTATCACAGCTTATCCCGGTGTTAATGGTGAATTTAAATCTAGTTTAAAAAATTATAAATATAAATAATTCCATGAAATTATTATAATCATTTATAAAAATAAAAATTATTAAAGGGAACGTATAAAATAGGTGTATATTTATTTTTATCTAATATTATAGAAGATAAAATATATAAAATATATTGTTATATATATAATTTTTTTGTCTTATCTATATTGTAAAATTTTATTCATTTAACAATGTTTATTCATTATCAAATTAAATATATTTCATTTACCAAAAGAAATACTTTCCCACTACATATTTGATATATATTTAGATAAGAGAAAGTAAAAAGTTTTTACGTTCTTGATTTATGGTGAATTATGGACTTTATTATTTAGAATATAATAGAAATTTATCATAAAATAAATTATTATTGTTCAGAAACTAAAATATGGGACTTTAAATTTAGGGGCCCAAGGGCTGCATCGCACCATGCTTTAAAAATACTATTTCATATATTCCTATGCACTATGGCCATTAGTACGCATTTTTGAAGAACGATGCGATACGTCCTATTGTGCGCTTAGATAGAATATAGGAATGCAATTTCAGACGGATTTTTGGAATACCATACATTGCCCGATATGTCACAAGAGTGCTCTCGCATTAAAATACATTGTTTTGCAATGTACCGCAAATAGAATAAAGTTCATTTTTTTTTTAAGAATGATGAAAATTTAATTTGAATTTATGATTAATAGATTTGATTTGTTTTTAATTGTGGGTTTTATTTAGATGTATTTCTAATATTTTTTGTATTTTTTCTGCTGGACCTTTCTAAGGCGATATGATATGAATAAGAACTTTTATCTCTCACTCTATTCTCTACTCATATTTTATTGATAAAATAAGATTTGAGAGTATGGGAAGCAGTGGTACAGTGTAACAGGGAGCACAGTCTAACCGTTTGAAATTTGCGCATTTGAATCTGTAATCAAATAACATTGTTTTCGTTGTTATTCCTGGTATTGAGATCTGCTGCTTCATGCCATCTTAGTTTTACACATGTTATTTTCACTGTAGAGAAGACTTTGTGTTTCATAGAAGATAAAAATAATTTTTACTGTAATATTTCGTTTCACATATTTCTCAAACATTGTACCGGTATGTTACAAATATATCGATATTAGAGATACAACTACGATACGATTTAAGCAGTATTGTGCTTTATTAGATACATATTTGGGGTGATGTTCACGTGAGTGCCAATTAGTACTGTGGCATACAAAAAATTTAATATTAATAATTGGTTTTTTGCAGATTTCATAATACAACCAGTTACATTTCAAAGAGTATCTATGTTGAAAGAGAAATCTTTAAATTAAAATGAATTATTGATATGAAACTATTCAGTGATGTGATCATTTAGCGTATTTCTTAGGGAAACACTTAAATTTGATTTAAAAAAAAAGAAAAGTAGTAAAATGTCTACTTTATTAGTAGATCTGAGTAACAAAAAATATTTCCTAACAATTAATAAACAATGAGATTTTTAATTGTTAATACCTCAAAATAAATTTATAGTTTCCCAAAAGAGGAAATGATAGTCAATTAAACCGCCACGTCTATCTTGATACCGTGCCTAAATACTTTATTTTTTATATGAAGATCATTTTGAAGAATAAATTCAAAACGATATTAAGATTATAAATTCTAAAAGAGTAAATTATTGGAATTTATTTAGAGACGAGCGCCATGTTCGCAGGCCCAAACATAGGCGTTTCTGAAGAGCCTAGCCCAAGGAGAAGGACCCATAGTTCGAGGTTGTCTTCCGGGTTGCCAGGGACATTGCCAAATTTGTGTGCATCGTTCGGGATGGGGCATCATAGCCAAGTGACGGCCGTCCGGCGAACAAACGCCTGCTATACCCTCAGGGCTGCCATTCGGATTCAATGGATATCGTTCTGTTGCTAGACCGTGTTCATCTACGTAATGCATGGCGACACATCGGGCTGAGGACAATGATTTACTCACCTGAGGGTTACGGAATTCAAAGCGTCCTGGAAACAAAAATATGAGGATTTATATTAGAACATATTTTATTACAAAAGCAATAAATGTCAATCATATGGGAACACATAACATATTTCTTATGAAATAGAAAATTAGAAATTTTCTGGTTTCAAATCTCTAGCTATGAAGAATTAGCTAAGATTTATGGATTAACTGATAAAATATTGAATCTTTTTTATAAATGAGTAATAATCATGAATTATTTTACCTTCTCCATGAGCTACCCAAATGCCGAAGGTGGTTCCAGTCATATCCTTGAGCATAATAGCCTTGCTTGCTTCGACTCGAACTGAACTCCATCTGCATTCGAATCGTTCAGATTTGTTGTGCGTAAGGATCACATCAGGCATATCAGATGTAGATTTGTTTGTATCAGGTGAACATATCCAACCCAATAAGCCCATTAATTGGCAACCGTTGCAAACACCTAAACTGAAGGTGTCAGGTCGAGAAACAAAAGCATCCATCTGATGTCGTAAATCGGGATGAAAACGTAACGAGGCTGCCCAGCCTTTGGCTGATCCCAAAACGTCTAGGAATACAATTAATTACATTAATTATTTTTATTTACACTTGTAAAAAAATATTTAAATTCTATGGATGTCAGCTATAGCTAAATATCGAAATAGGATTAGATATATATATATATAATCCCATTTCGATATATATATATATATATTAATATATATTAATAGATAAATATTTCTTTTATTTTTCTATATTATCATCAATAGCCTGAGAAAATTACCTGCATAGGAGAATCCTCCTGGAAAGATGATTCCTCGGAATCGATCAGTGGTAACACGCTTATCTAATAAATCTTGCATTGTAACATCCCATACTTCAAAGCCTGCTTGAATACAAGCAGCTGCCATCTCTCTATCTCCGTTTGTTCCTTCTTCACGAATTACAGCAACACAAGGAGCTAAAAAATAAATTTTTCAAATTTGAAAATAAAGATTATTTAAACATTTTATATATAGGTCTATTCAGGTTTGTAATATTATAATAAATTTGAAAAACGGCAGCTTATGAAATATGAAAAGTTGGACAGCTCTGGTTGAAAAGTTAATTTATAGATTATTAATATATAAATTTTATTTAAAGGTAGATTTTATAGTCACAAAAATTCTTACGGGAAGAAACTGGCCAAGCAGGAGCCGGAATTTCGTTGACATCAAAAGGAATTTCATATCTAGGAATAAGACGTTCTCCAAGGCATTGGAATTCTTCAAGAACACAATCGATGTTGGCCTGGCGCCGTTCTAATTGATAACTAGTCTCCTCCCATCGGTTGAATAATGAAGCTACGTTACTTGAAAGGTGTTCTTGTCCATTCACTCGAACTGTAATCTGAATAATAATTAAAAATTTATTAATTGTATACTTAAATAAATTCAATAATTTATGCTCCCTCTCAAAAGTGGAAAGTATTTAGGAAGAGGAGAGTACATAGGTACATATATACAAGAGTATGTAAGTACATACACACATGATTAGCTCTTTTATAAAAGTAGATAGATAGATAAATATTTTGAATTCCTGTTCCCCACCCCCCCCCCCCCCCCCCCCGCCCGGCGGCCCAGCAGGAGGCCGATTCTATGTTGAATGTCGGTCAAAAGAACCGGGAGGGGGGGAGGGGGGGGGG
>JAAAKE020032225.1:8950-22550 GCA_010014785.2 Anisolabis maritima | reverse complement strand
CCTCCGGTTTTTCTTTTTTTTAAAAATAAAAAGATAAATAAATATTTTTTATTTCCCTCCCCCCCCCCCCCCCCCCCACTGTGGCTGAGAGATTAAAGATTCTGACATTGTCAATATTGATAACCTTAAAAGCCAAGGGGTGTGGGTTCGGATCCCAGGCTTTCCAATGAAATTTTATTTATATCATTTGGATACAAATTGATATAAATAAATATGCCTGAATTACATGTATCGCAATTAAAATAAATGTAAATCGTTTTAAGTCTATATGGCCTCAGATGCCGAAGAGACTAAAAAAAATTCCTATGTTTGATAATAAGCTGAAGTGAATTGCGCCAATTTAATTAATTTGATTTAATTTTTTATAATATTAATAATTGATTAATATACCTAAACGAAAAACCTCTAAAAATAAAAGGTAAAATACAATTATAAATCGGCTACCGAGGGCGTCTGACTCAAAAAATCTGATTTGACAGCACATCACGTATCTTAAGTTTCCTTGATTTATAAAGGTTTGTAGTTTTTTATTGGATAAAATCTTAATCGATCTGCAGGAAAAAAATTATATAATAAAAGATCTGGTGTGTACAGATTACATAACTTTCTCTTAACTTCAGTGGATCCAAAAATTTCCAATAAAAAACAACAACATACCTTTATAAACCAAAGGAACTTAAAGACCTTAAAAAACCCTTAGGTAATAGAAAGTTATGTGATGTGCAGACATCAGATTTTTTATTGTATAATTTTTCTCTAGTGGATCGAAAGATATTGAATAAATAACAACAACAAACTTTTCTTCATAAACCAAGAGAACTTAAGATAAATTAATTTGATAAAATAATTAAGCTTTTGAATATCATATTTTATTTTAGAAGTTAAATTATTTTTTTTATTTAAATTTTTTTTTAGTATGAGGGATTCCAAAAATTAATTAATAAATAAAAAAAATGCAGTTATAGAAATGTATTTATAATGAAATAAGTTTCTGAAATTTGTATACTTACATTAGATTTCATTCCCTCTGGTCCAACGCGTCCAATTTTACGATATGACACATTAGTTTGTTTTAAAAGTTTTTCCACTGTTTCTAATTGAAATCCAGAATCAACTTCTATAATCCAACCTAATTCTTCATTAAAGAGAGCCTCAAGAGGAGAAACAGTGTTCGTGTGTTCAAAATTAACATCAAAACCTCTCATTCCAGCAAAAGCCATCTCAAGTACACAGACAAGAAGTCCTCCATCACTTATGTCATGCATAGAAACAATACGACCGTCTGGAAATAAATAAATAAAATAAATAAATATGTAAAAATATATATTCAAAAATCATTAAATGCGGAGACCCTTGGTTACTTTTCCAAGGTATTTTTTTGAACGAATAGATTAAGAGCTTATGTCAGTTATTAGTCTAATAATATTAGGGATACTAGATTCCTTATCTAATACAAGACATGAATAAATTCCATTTTACAATGAAAACTCTTTGGGAAATTTGTTAGAAGTTTTTTGGTAATTAGCAGACTAAACAAAAATCAATTCTTTTTTTCTGATTTTATTATTTGATTAGTTACCTTCAATAAGCATTTGGAGGACATTAAAGGCACGAACTAACACCTGAGGGTCTTCAAGATCAGGCGATTGATTTCCAAGTTGTTCGAAACATTGTGCCAAGGCTGATCCACCGAGACGAGCTTTGCCTGGTGCTAAATCGACATGGATAAGCCAAGTAGCATCACATTCACTATTCAACGGGCCTTTCAAATCTGGAGTCACAACTTTAGTAATATCGGGACTTGGAGCATAGCAAGAAACGACCAGAGTACCTGAAATTTATAAATATTAGTTCAAGAGATCGAAAATTTATCTAAATTTAGATTGATCTATTGATTATATATAAGGGTAAATATGATGAGTGTAAAAAGAAAAAATCAAATTACCAAAAATAGTTGTTCATTTTCTAAGGGAATACCGAAATGAACTGAATTGTAACCGGAGTGTAAACGAACAGAACCAAACCGTACTGAAACCGACACCAACGACAAAAAGAAATGGGACCAGTCCCTTAGCAATTTTCTAAGAAATTCTTTTATGAATCCAAATAATATTAAGTTACGTAATATTCAAACAAAATTAATTAGAAAAAAATATGATGTTTATTATTTTATTCTATTTTATATTTTTCTTATCAGAATTATTTTTTTTTTTAAGATTTTCATAATTAAATTTTAGTTAATGCCATCATTAATAAGTTTAAGAGAAAAATATTTTTTTTGGACTTTAATAACTTTAAGTAATAATAAATTAACATTATCTAATTAATGTCAACATAACCGGCTTTTGCCCTTTACCAGGTTCTTTTTGTAAGTGTCTTAATCCAAAATAAGAAAATTCTTGAATGTATAAATGGCAAGTTCACTCATTCTTATCATTTTTGGCTGCTTCTCCTCTTTATAAAGTATTAAATAATATGCAAGGAACAGAATATACCTGGTGCTTTGACAGTTCCTTTTCCAACCCTGGCAGCCATACTGAGTGAGTCTTTACCACCATCGATTGCAATTCCCAAATCCCCCATGACTTGACACATAGCTTGACAGGCGTCAAAGAGAGCAGCTCCTTCGCCAGGAAGTTTTGCTGCCCACATCCAATTGCCAGAGCATTTGACATCTTTTAAAGTTGTAATTCGTGCAGCAGCCAAATTAGTCAACGCTTCGCCGACAGTCATTCGAGCTCCAGCTGCAGGTGAAATAAGTCCTTTAATGGGTTGCTCACCGATAGAAGTAGCAGCGCCCACCTGGAAAGAATTCAAGAAATTATTATTTTTCAAGATATATGCACATGTAAACGAAATCAAAGGAAAAAAATGAGAACTCAAAAGAGGAAGGAAAGAGAGAAATCTTACTTTATCGAAATGAGAGAGAGCAGTAACAGCCACATCGGCAAGAGGTGTATGCAACGGTCCGACACATTGTTGCTGAGCGACCAACCCAGTTACACATCGGTCCACTTTATTTGTTAAATATCGTTTACTTGCAACTGATGGCAATCGAAGTACTCTATCGAGAGCAATTGGAATGGGCAAAGATGAAGGGAGTGCTAATGGACGAGGAGAGACTTTACGTCGTTCCAAACGAAATTCCTAAAAAAAATTAATAATAAATTATATATCTGTTTTAGTAATCTAGTAATTGAAATTAAATTTTACGCCTATAATAAATAATTAATTTTTATTCTAATAAAATAAATCAAGCAACAAATTGTTTTATTATTGTTTTTAGAATGCAACCCCAAAATCTGCACGCTTTATAAATATGGGTTTGTTGCGTTAGAATAGTGCTAATAAAGCGTCTATACTGTCAATTTAGGAGCAGATTTATAAAACATACATGTGTAAATTACTTTAAAAAAATGAGAAGAAATGTTTATGAAGCATTTACGTTTACACAACAAATAGTAGCTGTCTGAACATTTTTATTAATCGAATTTTGGCCCCCTAAATCATTATTGTTTATTTGGGTAAAATTTAACGCTGCTGAGCTCTTTGACAGCCTTTACTAGTAGTATTATATAAATTATTTGTATTCCCTAGTTTTTATAAATACTTTTATTTGTATGTTTTCTATTTCTCGAAGACCCCATAAATAATAATATATACAATCTATATATAAATAATACTAAACATGATTAAAATTGCCTCAAAATATAATTTAAATTTAGGTAGTCAAGGAAATTATTCTGGTAAAAATTATGTCAGTAGATCGAAAAATTGAATTGCGTTAGTTTGCGCCTTCGTTTTTGAGGCAAATTGGGTAAATTAATAAAGAGAAAATCTAAATTTGTCCTAAGAAATATAAAATAAGACATTTTACCTTAAAATTTTTTTATTGGAATTCAAATTAATTCTTTTTCATTTTATTTATTTTATGCTTTTATTTTTTACATTAAAGCAAAATTTTCCTAACATGGGCGCCCCTTATAAATGGTGTTTACACAAGAATTTTCTTCTATAAATGTTTAAAGAAAGGATCTTCATTTCCGAGCTGGCGCTTTTTTAGAGCTATTTAAACCGATTCGGCCCAAGCTTAAAACCTTTTTACATATTTGTTTTATAGAAATAGGATAAAGGCTTTATAAAAAAAAAAAAGATTAATCAGCAATTATATGACTAATTCGATTTTTTATAATTTCTTTTTTAATTTAACAAAAAATGCACTTTATGTTTATGATTGATTATTTGTAATATAAAAATTTATATTTTTCATAAAAAAGGCAAGTTTTTTTTTTTTTTAAATCAATTTTAACTGCTGAGACCATTTTGACTTAAGATATACATATATATCAATTTAAAATTAGTACCGATGCCTTCACATGTTAAACACTCATGTTTTTCGGAGGCCATTTTGCGAGATCCAATTTTTTAGACTGTGGGAACCTCAAAATGTGTTTCCGTCGATATCTAGACATTAATTTTTTTGCGATCGCAATACTTTCTAATTATATATGTTACATATAAAGATATATATATATATGAGAAAGTAAAAAGTCACATTTATAAAACGTTATTGCTTCTTAGTTGCTAAAGGTACAGTTTATTCTATATAATCAATTATGTAGATGCGAAAATGTTGCTAGTCAGCTGTGACAACGAAAAAGTATTAGAGTTGAGAGAGAGAAACGTTCTAACAACGGACTTATAAATACTTCATAAAGTATCTATTTTGTATTAGTTTTCTTAATATCATTTTGTTTTTATATATACACAAATTTTGTATTGTGATTTTTTAAACCCAAAAGCTATGGCTAAATGGGGAAAATAAACGAAAAAAAAAACCCTATAAAGCTAAACCATTTGCAGAATAGAACTATATAGTATACAGCTAAAAGAGTGTTATATAGCTAATTGGTTCTTTCAAATAGAGTAGTTTCTTAAATATGGTTTAAAGAACGTTCGTTCAATTTAGAAAGAAATCTTTAAAAAACGACTTTATAATGCAATCTGGGAAACGTTCTGAGATCATTTATCAAACCAAGATCCATATAAATATAAAAATATCCTATCAACATTACATATCTGAGTGGATTTAATGGAGACGAGTATACAATCAATAAAAAATTATATAACTTTATAGTTTGAATTATAAAACAAATTATGTTACTTGAGAACTTACTTTTCTTGGCATTTTTCCTAAAACAAGCTCAAGATCCAAATCGACTGGATGTCTTTTTTTCTTATCATTTTTCCCATTCAGATAAGCTTCGAAATCATTTTCGGCTTCTTCAGAGAGCACAATTCGTCCTGTATCCAAAACAACTCCCACGAAATCTAAAGGACATCTTTCACGTTTGGCAATTTGTTTCAGAACATCTAAATCATGAACGAGAATGGCATCACTCTCTTGATATTCGGCGCCCCATAATTCAAGAGTGTTAATTGTAGGATCTCCTAGAGTGAAACGATTTGAAAATATGACAGCACCCATTGGCTCGACGAGCTCCTTTAAAACATTTCCTATAAATATACAAATTAAATCAATTAATTCATAGGAATTTTTGTAGAAAATTACTAATATATTAATATTTTACTTATTAATGTAAAATGATTATTTATTTGTTTTATATATATATATATATATAAAAATTTCTTATTTTAAAAAGTGACTTCTGATTAATTAAGCTTACCATTTCCTCCAGCTCCTTGATCATGAATACTACAGATAGGGTTTTGTGTACCCATTTCAACACAGGCTTTAATAACTCGCTGTAACTTTTGTTCCATTTCTGCGTCGCCTCGTTGAACAGCTCCGAAATCCAATTCACTTGCATTATCACCTTGCACCTGTTTATAGCAAATTGAAAAAGTTTTTTAATGAATATATCGAATCTAATTTTCTCTATAATTTAAATATAAAAATTATTGATGATTGTAAAATTTAAAATGTAAATAAATGTAGATAGCCATTTTTTTCTTACCTGCACTGAGCTTGCTGAACCTCCGCCGACACCAATTCGATAAACAGGTCCACCTAATTTTACAATTTTCATTCCTTTCTCGGGACGTTCTTTTTCAGTCATTTGTGCATCCATAAATCCCAAACCCCCACTGAACATTATAGGTTTAATCCATTCTCGACGTTCTTGGGTGACTAGATCGACTTGGCCATAAGTACGTGCGAATCCAGAGAGTACTGGTTCACCAAATTTGTTACCATAATCAGAGGCACCATTTGAAGCTTCAACAATAATTTCTAATGGTGAGGCGAGATTCGATGGATATTCTAAATCTTTTTTCTCCCAGGGCAAATCGTAACCTGAGAAATGAATTAGAAATTAGATTAAAAAGATCATAACAACAAAGAATATTTTGAGATATTCAGGGTAATTTAAAATCCATCTCTCAAAGGTAGCCAATGATAAAAAGGCCTATATTTGGTCTAATTCCACAGTCAAAAAGGTTAATATTATTGGTGAAATTTATATAGGGATTAGATTGCACTTGCGCTTTCTAAATTATTATTAATATTGACGCTAAAGAAGTTAGTGATATCATCACTTTTAAAAAAATCTTTTGTGCTAATAGCATGCAATCTCATTAATTTACATTTATTTACAATTTACAATTTAAAAGTATTTTTCGTATAGAAAGGACTAGAAAAATTATCATGTAGCTTTTTGTTGAAAAAGATCAACATTTTCAAGAAAGCATGATTGTGCTGAGATGATGGAAAATAAGTTCATTTTTTATTAGATTAACATTTATTCGGCTTTCTCTTTTATTTTATTTGCACATCAAAAAAAAAACTTGCCTGGAATTAAAAGATTTCCAACAGAATATCCAGCGGTGCCAGCTATATATGACCCTCCTCGACCAACTCCTTGGACGTCTCGGAGACGACCTCCGGTTCCGGTTGTTGCCCCACTAAAAAATAAATACATAATTAATGTAATGGAAATGGAAAGAATCTTTAATTAAAAATTTTATATAAATATACAGTGCTTATAGAGACTATTTTAAAATAGTTAAATTTCATACCTGAAAGGTGCTACTCCAGTAGGAAAATTATGTGTTTCCGCTGTGAAAATAATATCAGATTTGGCTTGATTATCGATGACAAAAGAACTTGGTTTAACGGTTGAAGTAGGTTTAAGAAGTCTAAGTCCAAAACCCTTGATGGCACTGCTATTGTCACTGAATTTAATTACATTGTTAGGATTTGAAGATTCTTGTGTTTTGATTATCATATCGATGAGAGATTCTTCTTGTTCTTCATTGTCAATAATCATTTTTCCCTAAAAAAAAAAAAAAATTTATATAATTTAAAAATAAATTTATAAATAGGTATAATTTGATTTTAAAAATCACTTTTTCTCCCGATCTCTTTATTTTAATTATCTTTTTGAATAACTTTTGTTTAAAAAAAATTCTGCTTGTTTCACCCTTTAGAACTTAATGGATAAAAGATATACAAATTTTTCAAGTACAATTTGGAATGTTGCCAAAATGTATATATAAATTAAATGAATCCATTCACTTTACTTCAATTTATCAATTTTATCTTCACCTGTATTTTAATGCTATTTTATTATTATTTTTCATTTTATATAACTAAAAGAGAAAAAAAATATCTTACTTTAAAAAACCAGTGGCGACTGTGCTCACTGTTGCTTTGGGCCAAATCAAAGCATTCTACACTTGTTGGATTTCTTTTTATTTTATTTTTGAATAAATCTGTATAAAATTCCAGGTCCCATTCATCAAAAGCGAGACCTAGTGTTCTGAAAAAGTGTAATTTAATTGATTTATTTTATAATAATTAAACGAATTGAGAGAATATTGATTAAAACATACTTGCTGACATGTTCAAGTGCAGCTCGTCCTTTATTAAGGATATCCACTTCATACCAGCCAATTGTTCCACTATCAGCGAGTTGAAAAGTGTCAATTGGTTTATCATAAACACATTCAGTCATTCGATCGTGGAGTTGCCCTGCTAACTAAATATAAAAAAAAATTCAAAAGTGTTTTATTTAAAAATATCCCTCCCCCCCCCTGATAGATTAAAGATGACATTGTTAGTATTGATAACCTTAAAAGACTAAAAGACAAGGTGTGGGTTCGGATCCCAGCCAGTGAAAATTTATTTAAATCGATTGGATACTAATTAATAATAAATAAATATGCCTGGATAATACATATTGTAACTAAAATATTTGTAATTGTTTAAAGTGAATGTGGCTTCAGATGGCGACTGGAGACTTAAAAAAAAACATATTTATTCCAATAAAAATTTTTCAAAAAGTGTAAATTATCAAATTTAAATAAAATTCCTTAAATTAATAATAATAAAACTATTAAATAGTTATAATGACCATCAGATCTGGTGGCAGAAATTTCTCATGGTGAGGGGATTAGAAAATTTTTGTGAGAAGTATGGTGAGTGGGATATTGGTCTCAAATCATTTTTAAAGATAATTGAAAAATTAATTTATTTTATAGATACATTAATTAAGTAAGGTTTTTATTTTAATGGTTTAGAAGAATAAAAATAGTAATATTTATTTTAATTTTTTTACACAATGCAATAGGGGGAATAATCCCATGATGGCCATACGTCAAAAGGACTTGTAGAACTAGTCACTTTCTTTATCCCCTGACCTCCTTTGACTGGAATAACTTCGCTGCTACTATCTTTCCTAAAACTTACAATCTCAAATCTCAAATTCAACCTCAACAACTTTTAAAGTCCCTACCCTCTCTTATTCCTTTTCTTCCTGATTGCATGTGACTATTGGTCATTCTAGGTCCGTGGGTCTTTCCATATCCAAAGAAAAAAAATCCATCCTGTCGCTTATGTTTATTTTGTCTATGATAAGATAAATTTATTTCATAGAACTTTTCCTAAAATATAACTAAATAATTATTTCAAAAATTAATTCAAATTAATAAAAAGTTATGACAGCACATAAAGGTCTTAATCAAATTAGATTATAAAAAGATCTTTATTCAATTTTTTAAAAATTAACTTCTAAAAGTTTTAAAGAATATTAATCAATACAACATTACTTTTATTTTAAAAGTTTTTTCAAAATTTAATAGTTAAAAATATAATAATCAAGGAAAATTAAATAAAATACAAACAATAAATTTAGTACCATTAATATCAAATTTGATTATAGCTATGAATTGGAAGGTAAAAAAATACCTTTTTATCTTTAATTATCTTTAGAGAATAAAATTTTAGATAAATGTAGATTCAAAAATTTTTTAATATAATAATATGATTTTCTATTATTCTATGTACATATGTTTTTTTTTCTATATTTGAATAAAGAGAATTAGAATAAAAAATTATCTTTTTATTTAAAAAATATTCCTTTTGAATATTAAAAAAAAATGAATTAAAATAGAAGAGTTTATCGCCGAAAGTTATGTGACCTTGGCCTTATAAAAATATCGGTTCATCAGTTAAATCCAGAGGAATTCTTCCCCTAATTTGATTGTATTTATGTATTTATAGATAGAGATAGTATTAGGAAATTTTTCTTACGTTCTCCTTGAGTAATGTTGTAATATTTGGTTTTGTATCCCAAGTGATTAAATAACGTGTTGACACTTCGAGTCGGGTGACTTGAGTTAAGCCCACTGAATGGCAAATCGAAACGGCATTACTCGACCAGGCAGTAGAGAAATTCAATCTAGAAAATGAAAAATATCAGTAGAAATTGTTTAAAACTTGTTTTACTAATAAAATATCACAGAAATAAGAGGAAATATTATATAATCTCCTAAGTTTAGATTTAATGAGTTTCTACTTTTTCTTTTACACATTTAGTCTTAATACATATTTGCTTAATTAAACAAAGTATTACCAACTCTTTTAAAAAAGAGGTTATAAGAATATCTAGAGAGTTGCCTCTAATCTGATACAGGGCAACATAAAAAAATAGACTCGGCCCAAGAGCTGAGGTTCAAACTTGAAAAATTGGAATATCTCCTCAGCTATTAACTCTAGTAAAGTAATAATACTTATTTTGAAAATTGTTCTATTCATAATTTTAGATAAATGTTGTTAAAAAAAAATTTTATTATATCCTTCTCGGTTTCCGAATTTTATGAAGAGGTTATTTAAATTATAAAATATTAAAATTTCTAGATAGATACTTAAAATCTTAAAAAAATTTTAAGATTATTTAATTTTTATTTTAATTCGTTTTCAAATATCAAAATCACCTACCTGGGGCCGATTTCGATGAGACAGCTAGCCAAGGTATTTGCGTTCAAATTACTAGATTTCTTGAGCTGTTCTGGTTGAAATGGCGAAGACAATACCCAAATAAGTTTTGCAGTTTGTTCCTCATTTAATGTAGATGTTAATTCAATATTATAGCATAGTTCAGTAGTCAAGGATTCAATATATGAATCCACATTTTGTAGAAGACGTAATTTAGCCGCTTCTTGGCCTTCACTCAAACCAGGTTGACGAAAATAACGAATCACAACCATTTTGTCTGAGAATAAAATATAATTGTTAGCACTCATTTATTTTAAAATCTTAATAAGTAGGATTTGATCATTTCATTTCATTTGGGCCGTATACCCATCTACCAGAATCCCCGTTTATCTACCCGAGGTACTTTCATGCACGGAGACACACACCTCAAATTCAGCAGACCTCTGACTATGATCTTTCGGCACCCTGTGAAGTTACTTGATTTCCAATCTCTAACTACTCTTCCTGTATTAATTTCTCCTCTCTAGCTAACTAGACTCATATATCTAATTCCACACAGTCACTTTCATCCAACCAAATCTATCCTAGGGAGAAAGTCCTAGTTTGATGAGGGACTCTCTTAGCACCGGCATATATCTTCTCTTTGCGAAGAGTGCAAGATTTAGAGGGATTCCTTCTTTGCATCCTGCAGGACAGAATGTTACAGCTCCCTTCCTAAAGTTGCCTATGGTTGCGGTTGAGAACCATTGTTCCAATCCAGGGCATTCTTAAGGATTTGTTTACATTAAATATTTTCATTTAATGAAAAAATCTCTCGAACCCGGCAACACCAATCTCCTCTAGGGAACGGCGGCATCCTACCAGACGGAAGAGAGAAGAGAAATTCTAAAGTAAGCCCTATCCATTTTTAAAAGTGAATATTAATCTAGTTCGCAATAAAAATAATTGTAGGATTGCCCAAGCTGAAAATAAAAATAAAACATTTAAAAAGAATAAATCAAAAAATCGAGAATAGATATAATAAAATATATTAATTAAATAATAAAGGGAAAATTAAAGTAAAAATCAGCTGAAAAATGGCAGATAAAAAATCACCAAACGAAAAAGGTGCTAAACAGTTGAAAAATCGCCAATCATCCTCCATAAATATGTTGATGTGCAAAGCCCTTTTCGGTCGAGTGGTCAGGTGCAAAGAACACCACTTGAGCAAGATGAAGAGGTGAAGCGCGCAAAGAAGACTGATTCGCAGGATAATAATTTAAATATTACAAATATGTTCCAGCAACTCTTGTCAAGAATGGATGAAATTGACTCGAAGGTAGGAAGAGAATTACAGAAACTAACATAAGAGAGAATTTGGCAGAAGAATGCATAGAGAGAGAGAACGAAAGAAGAGAGAAGATATGGAAGAAATGAAGAAGGAATTAAATTTGTATAAATAGAGATTACATATACTGGAGAAAAAGGAAAAGAGAAGTAATTTTATTATTCAAGGAGTGAGAGAAAATAGGGAAGAGGAAAAGGAAGATATTCAGGCTAAAGTCAACGATATATGCAAAGAGAAATTGGAAATGAAAGATTTTAAAGCAAAACAAGTACAAAGATTAGGACAAAAAAGAAGGGATAAGGTTAGATCAATTTTGGTTGTATGTGATAGTCAAGAAATGAAGAAAGGAATATTCAAAGTTAAAAACAAATTAAGACATCTAGAAAATGAGAAAATCTTTTATTTTTGGGAGAGGGCAGGTTCAGCCAAAATAAAAGTCTTTATATGCTTGTCGATCTTGGAGACGTTTCGAGGAAAATTTCTTATCTCATCCTCAGTCCAAAAAAATCGATTGTTATTATAAAGTCAGTCTTTATATATATATATGTCTATTACTATTACAATGAATATTCTCACAGTGATAGTAGGAGAGAGAGTATCACTCTCACACTGTGAGAATATTTCTATTAAAATGAATATTCTCACAGTGATAGTACCCTACTCCTACTATCACTGTGAGAATATTCATTGTAATAGTAATAGACATATATATATATAAAGACTGACTTTATAATAACAATCGATTTTTTTGGACTGAGGATGAGATAAGAAATTTTCCTCGAAACGTCTCCAAGATCGACAAGCATATAAAGACTTTTATTTTGGCTGAACCTGCCCTCTCCTAAGAATAACTGTTTCACACAGCCACCAAATCTCTTCTATGAGAAAATCTTTATTGATAATGATTTGACAAACGAAGAAAGGGATTACAGGAAGAGAAGGTATGAATTAATATATAAATTAAGAAATAATATTTATGGAAATAAAATAATAATAGATGGGTGAGCCTACAAATTTGTAGCGGATTTGAAGAAAGAAGATGATAAGATAGAAGAAATCTCGAATAATTCAAAGCCTAGAGGGGCAAAAAAAGATTAAAAGAAGAGAATATGAAATAAGTCCCAACTAAAAATATAATGAATAGAAAAATACAAATATTAGGGTGGAATATAGCTGGAACACTAAATAAAACGAATGACAATTATTTTAATGGGAACGTGGCAAGAAGAAATCAAAGAACAATGATTAAGAGGAAAATATAGAAGAATGAAAAAGAAGAATATGGGCGCGGGCAAGAAACGGCAACATTTATAATAACCAAGAGGAGAGGAGAAATTTGGGAAAAGGAACTAAGAAGAGAAGAGGTGAAAATCGAAGGGATATAGCAGCAGGAAGCAAGAGCAGAAGAAAAAGGAAGAAAGAGAAGGAAACGGGAAGTAAAATAAAATAAAGGCTAAATAGTGTATATATTACATGTTATGTTTAGATTTGAATTTGTTTTTCTTTTGTTTTGTAAATGTAAACACAAAATATGTAGAGCCTGAAGACCAAAAAGATCGCCTAAAGCCGGCCTAAACATTGAATAATTTTAGATATAAATGAGGAGATCAGAATTAATTATAAATTTCTAAAGCATCACTACTCTTATAATGCACATAATTGCTTGAAGAATTATCTTAAATATTCCCTAAAGGAAAAATTAAAAAACTTATAGCCCGGATATTATTAAAGTAAATAGCTATATAAAAAAGAAAGAAAATTAATTAAAAACATAAGTAATGCTAAAAAGGTGATTATTTTATTATTAAGATTTTAAAATCTCTAAAAATGTTTATATCTAGTGCAATATTTTTCCATTATTTTCCCAGTCTTAATTTTTCCCATCACTTCTCAGCACGAAAATACTATAAATAAACGTTTTGCGGAGTAAAAAATTGAGAAATCCCCCACCCCCCCCCCCCCCCCCCCCCCTTCTCCTTAAAAATCAAAAAAAAAAAAAAAAAAAAAAAAAAAAAAAAAAAAAAAAAAAAAATATT
>JAAAKE020032114.1:0-17581 GCA_010014785.2 Anisolabis maritima | reverse complement strand
TAATTTTATAATAAATAAGATCCCTCAACAAGCTGGAAAGACCGACAGAGTACTCTCACTTTTGCACTTCGATGGCTTATCTACAACATATCTCTGCGAATCAATATTCTCTTACTTGAGACAAATCAAGAATTCATTGAGATCTCAGATGCACCTTGAAGACCAATTGAATATTCAATCTTGAACCCGATATCCCGATGTTGTCTCAACAAAAGCAACCTGAGAGAAGTCAAAAATAAATGAATGATAAATTTTCTTATTTTATCTTTTTAATATGTTATAGTGTTATACATTTTCATGTAAATTTTGAATGTAAATATGTAACTAATAACTATAAAATAACTACAAAAATCAGGTCTATTTAAAACTATTATATGCTGCTCATGAGCATTGTCAATGTGGCCTTTAAAACAAAAAAGGTTCCCCATCCCTGTCTAATTAAATGAAAGTTCAAACAATCATGGTATAATTGTTAGAAACCTTTTTAATATTTTGCCAATAAACCTAGAACTTTCTATGAGAATTCTGAATTATCAAGATAGAACATTCATTACTTAATAAGGTTTTGTCCTCTTTTCAAAATGTTTAATTATATTTTACATTAAAAAAACCGCTGAACCATTCATTTATTTTTTACAAATGAAAATACTTTATATTCTTTCCCTCTCCTTAAATTTAATTGTTTAAGAAGAATGAACAAGATATCACATTCTTTTTATACTCTCTGGCATATGGTTTAATGACATAACTGACCTTTAAAAAATATTTTAATTTATTATGCTTATCTTGCTGGAAATAAAAATAAATTGGATAGACCCTTAGCAGAAATATAAATATGCCAGGAAAAATATAAAAATAAATTCTGAATATTTCTCATATCACACCTTTTATTTTTTCCCATTTTTAAAAAAATTCTCAGCCCTAACCCAATAAATAATTTTGCAAAAACACCTAACAATGTCAGGATTCCTGAACCTGGTGGAGAGAAGGAATACACGGAGCCTGTTTTTTTTTCCACTCATATTTGAGCGTTTTCAACAAGATGATGATGGTAAATAAATCAATTAATTGTACCTATGTTTTTAGGAAAATCCATAATGAATCCGCCACTGGTTCTTCATCAAGCAATCGAATCCGAACTGTTCTCACGATATCAGTTGAAAATATTGATTTTGATACACAAGCATGTATGCTTAGAGTTAAAGGAAGGAATTGCGAAGAAAATCAATATGTCAAAGTATAAAATTTACTTTTTTTTTAAATTGAAATTATAATGTCCTTATTTTATTATTTATTAAGAGTGATGATTTACGGCGAGTGGAGGAGATTTTTCCTCCTAAGAATCAAATAATTTATCATTATGATGCATTTTTAAAATAAAATTAGTAATAAGCGAGACAAAGAGTTTTTTGATTTTTTTTCTTTTTATTTATTGTTCTCTAGGCCAACTCGATTAGGGAGCATCTTCATTGACAAACACATGTATTTGCATAAACATTATTTTTAAAATTAGACAAAAATTGTTGAAAAAGTCAAAAATTCAGGACCTCTTTGCCCCATCTTCTCTAAAAAATTTGAAAATAAGCTCCTTAATTATTGTTCAAGTGCAAAAATAAAATTTTCACTTAAATTAGAAGAGCGCCCACTCTGAATTTTTTTATTGAAATTTCCTCAACCTCACCATAAAAATTTCAGGGTTTTGATATTCTATAACTAGGAGAAGGGAAGGGCAAACCTTTGAAAGAATTTAGCTCACTGTTTGCTGGTCAGTCATACTTATCCTCCAAATGAATCGCTTGTACTTAATAAACCCAACCGGAGTTCACTGTGACTCATTTTTATGCATTTATGAATATAATTCAAATAATTCTTTTTTTTTTAGCTTGGCGCCTATCATACATTAGATTTAGAAGTGAATAGAAAGTTCACTTTGACCAAGAGTGAATGGGATTCTGTATCTTTGGATAGAGTTGATTCTGCATGTGATCCAACACAAGTAATTAAACATTTATATTCCTTTAATTTTCCACTCATTTTCAACATTTATGTGAGCTGACAATGATATTTCTCCTTCAACCTCTTTATATCTCTGATCAGGCTCTACGACTGGTACCCTTCTTTAGTACTCATCTTAATTTAAAAAATATTTATATTTTCTTTCCATTTTTATTTTATCTTTTAACGATTGCATTCACATCTTGTTTTTTTTTTTTAATATTTAATATATAAATGTGAAAGGTCTTTTTATTTGGTTGCTCAATCTTTTAATCAACCTCATAAAATTCTTCTTTCAATTCCTAATGGATGATAAGGAGTCAGCCAAGGTATTATAGTATAATAAAACTCACAAATGTTTAAACGTTTCTACGTTCCTACTCTCTTAGTTGCCTGATAAAGGCTTTATATTATTAAAGCCTCAAGCTTTCTACTTTTTCATTACACACAGCCTCCTACCTCGGCTAACTCCTCTTCATTTGAATACTACAGCCACTTTTTTATTCACTGCATTCTTAATATTTGAATAACTTTCTCTTGTATTGTTTACACACACACTTAATAATATTAACAATGGAATCGTTTTTTAAGAGTGCTGATGTTGCTGCTGTTGTAATGCAAGAAGGTTTGGCTCATGTCTGTTTGATTACATCAAGTATGACTTTGGTTAGAGCAAAAATTGATATGGTCATCCCTAGAAAACGAAAAGGAAATATTCAACAACACGAAAAGGTAATTATTCTATTTAATTTAAAAAGAAATCCTTTGAGTAGATGCAAAGATCTGGCTTGACCCTCCAGGGGTCAGTTTTTCGCCCAAAGGTATATTGGATACAAATTAATTTAAACACATATTGACATAGTGTAAATGTCCTTTGATGCCGAAAAAACAAAAAAGATTTTTAAAAGAGCTGGTTTGAGCCAATTTCAATTAAAAATTTAATTGTATTTTGGCATTGAACGATATAAATGAAAACTTTGTGCCTATTTTATCCAATAGAGAAGAATTCAAGGGATTGTCTCTTCCTCGCCTCTCCAAAAAATAAAGATCAAATCATAAACCAAGAAACAATTGCACAAAAAAGGAAATAAATTTTTATATATATATATATGTAGAATTAGTGGCTGTATATATACGATTTCAATGGCCACCAAGCAGCCAAATAAAAGCACCTCTATTTCCCTTAAAATCTAGTATGAATGAAGATGGACGAGTAAAGAATTGTTCTAAACGTCTCAGATTTTAAGAAAATAGAAAGGTTTTTATTTGGCAGGCAAGCGCCCATCCATATCGTGAAAATAAATTTTTTGGTTTTGGTTTTTTTTAATAGCTAATTCCAGTGATCTCTCTTATATCTTTTAATTAGAATCCTCAAAGGTGAAAATAATTTAACTTTTGAAAATTTGAATGAATCTGAAAAAAAAAAATTGAAAACTCGAAATCTTTATGAAAGCATTAGAAATACCCTTTGGAAAATATATATATATTTAAGGATAAATTGACAGACATTGCTTATCTTGGATCTAAAGAAATCACTATAAATTAAAGTGCAAAATTCCATCTGAAATATACAAATAAATTTTAAGGGCCCTTGTAATAGAGGTAGGGCTCTTATTTCATGGTCTTAAGGTGAGAGGTTCCCTTCCCGCCCTGAGCGATTATATAGATTACCAATTAATTTAAATAAATGTTAAAAACCTAAAAAAGGATATACAATCACAATCACAGGAAGCCTATTTTCAAACGAATAATGTTTTATTTAAATTAATTTCTTTTTCCGTGTCATTTAAAATTTTTTTTTATATGACAGTTCACCTATTACTAGCAAGAAGTAGTAGATACAGGCTAACAAAGATGTCAAAACATAAAAATCTATTCTTTTTTTATAGTAGAAAAAGTTATTTTAGAGAATGGAGTTTTCTTTTATTCAAATAATGCACCCACTGATGTTTCGGTCTTTGGATACTACCATCTTCTGTCATTAATATCATCTTATCTGACACATTTGAATGTGAATTTAGCTAACCTCATTCTTTATTTATCTTTCTTTTATTATAAAAATGTATTCTACGTAATGAAAATTAATTTTTCAAAATGGAAAGTTGAAAGTCTTAGTAGTCATTATTAATATTAACAAAAAATATTTTATTTTTACTTTAAGGGAATGGCAAAATATTTTGAGAACGTGATGCAAGCGATTTTAAGACATGTTAATTTCGAAATTGTGAAATGTGTCTTAATTGCAAGTCCCGGATTCGTCAGAGATCAATTCTATGAGTACATGTTCCAACAAGCTATCAAGATGGATATTAAAGTGTTAATTGAAAATAAAAGTAAATTCATGCTAATACATTCTTCAAGTGGATTTAAACATTCTCTTCAAGGTAAGTAAGGTAATTTTTTCTATTTCATCTAAATGAAACAATAAAGCGATACTAAAAACTTAATAGAAGTAAGCGCTAGAAAAAATGAAAAAATAGCTCCTAATTATAAAAAATATTAAGGTTATGTGATAACACTGCTCAATAATTTACTTCTTTATTATTATTAAATTTTATTAACAAGAAATATAATGGAGCTAACGATTATTGCCTAAGTGTGTTAGCTGACTTTTGGCGTATTTTGGCGTAGTTTGTAGTATATCCATATGAGTGGTGTGATGACAGTCTGATTCAAGGCATATGTTGAATATTAATAACTAATTCAAATGGATAGGTTTTGAAAACTATTTAAATTTTTAATATTGTTTTTCTTGATTCATCTATAATAAAACTTTTCTTTTAGAGGTTTTGACTGATCAAGCTGTCATAACTAAAATGGCTGACACTAAAGCTTCTGGCGAAGTAAAAGCTCTTGAGGCATTTTATAATATGTTACAAATGGAACCAGCAAAAGCATTTTATGGCCTAAGACATGTGGAAATGGCTAATGAAGCTCAATCCGTAGAAACTCTTCTAATTTCGGATAATCTATTTAGGTAAATATTTACATCAAATCTCCATTTTTTTTTCAATTCCAACCTCAACTAGCACCTTTTTAAGTCCCCACTCTTCTGTATTGGTGTATAGGATCATTGGTCATTTAGGTCTGTTGGACCTTATGCTTGCATATCCAAAAAAAATGCAACATTAGTTAATTAGGAGAGGGGGAGGTTGCCCCCTCCCCCAAAATCTGTATTATTATCCACTTATGCCTAAACCATATTATTATATAAAACCAATTGTTGGCTTAACATTTATGAATAACTCTCCCCCTCTCGTGGCCGAGACTGACATGTCACTATTGATAACCTTAAAAATAGGGGTGTGGGTTCGGATGAAAATTTATTTAAATCATTTGCATCCCAATTGGTCTAAATAAATATGACTGGATCATTGTATCGTAATTAAAATAAATGTGAATCGTTTTAAGTCTATATAGCATATGCCGAAAAGACTAAAAAAAAAAAGAATAAAACCTCGAGCATTTAACAATTTTAAAATATTTCCTGATATTTTAAATTTAATCACAGATTAAATAATGCTTGAGTTATTATGCATTACCAACAGGGGTTTAGCTAAAATATTTTTAGCTTTGCTTGGACTAAATCTGTCTTGGTAATTTATCACTTTCCACAATATATATAATTTATTCGATTCTTTTTTTCAACTCAAACCACCCCCCACCCTTTTTTTTAACTATGTTTCTGATTATAAAAAGGAAAATTAGATGGTTTTAATTTAATGGAATGGGATCAATTTTCGGTATCGAATTTAGGTAAATAATCTTAACATCGCAAAATTGAGGTTTTCTTGACTTCCGATTTTTAATAATTTAAATTTTTTTTTTTTTAGAATTCAAGATGTTAAAATGAGAAAACGATATGTAGCTTTAGTTGACAGTGTGAAAGAGAATGGTGGGGAAGTAAAATTATTTTCTAGTATGCACGTGTCTGGAGAACGTAAGTAAAATAAAATCAATTTGAAATGTTCTTAATATAAAATTTCTTTTTTCAAACTAAGAAAAAAACCATTAAAAATATATATTTTTTTAAAAATTTATTTAAAACTTTTATATTAATTAAAATATTTTGTAAAGAATCAAATCAATCAGTCAAAAAAAAAATATAAAGTATAATGTTAGGTCTTGAATATAGAGGGAGGAGGGGGCTCCAATATGAATAAAAAATACTTCTCCAAGATCAAAAAAATAGAATTGAGGAAGGATCTTAACTGAACGTTTGTTGTTCATCTGAAGGTAAATTTCTTTTATAATAATTCCTTAAATAATAAGTCCAAATTTTAGTTAAAGTATTTAAAATATCACGAGGAATGGGTTAGTCACACTAAGTCTGAAAAGAGATTAGATAAAATCATTCTTAATAGGATTTCATATTAAAAGGGGAGGATGGATAGGCAACTCAGTCGATTGCTTAAGTGTTGCAATTAAAAACAATTCAACTCAATAAAATATTAATAGAAGAAATTAATAATTGTTTTTTATTCGTGGAATTGAATTCAGCGATTTTTAGAAAAAAAAAAAAAGATGATGCTCTAAAGCGACTGTGGGGGTAGCGATTAAAAAAATTTACCGGAATAAAATATTAAATTAATAATACATTCTTTTCTAACCAATATATAATGTCTTTAAAAAAAAAAGTTTTGTTTTTTTTTTTTAATTTCTTTTATTATAATAATATTTAAAAAATATCTTTAAGATGACGTGGGTCATCATCTGATATTATTCACTCACATGTCTCAACAAAGAAACAAAGACTTTGAAATAAATTCATTCGAGTATCGACTCGAAATGAAATGCATGCAGCCATGCTCTTTCTCTCAAATGAAATGAGAAAAACAATTGCCTTTTTTTTTTGATAAATAAAAATGTTTGTTTTCTACAGACATATTAAACATTGAGAAAAAAAATGAACTGTCATTATTTATTTGTTTATTTATTATTAAAGGTTTAATTTTTTTAATATAGGATTTTTTATTTAACAGGAGGGAAATTCAGGCTGCCAAAAGATTACTTAAAATAAAAAACCTGGCACAATTTTAATATTTTTTATTCTCATTGAAATTTATTTTTTATATTATATATAAAAAAGGAAAAAATAATCCTTTTTCTGTTTGAAAAAAAAAAAGGATGGGAGGAACTATCTAAGAGGGTAGCAAGAGGCGGAATAATTTTTTTAAATAATAAATTGTTTTTTTTTTTTTATATGAATTAAGTATAAGTAAATTTATGAAAAAAAAATCTAATTCAAGGAAATAAATTATAGGTGGTTAACTCTCTCTCTCTCCCCCCTCTCTTTGGAAATTTCCGAACAAAGCGAAATTATATTCAGATTAATATTTTGCATCAAAAAATTAAAATCATTTATTTTATAAAAGAGGTTGGTGAATTAATAAATACCTTTAAGTTGATGCCTTGGGTGTGTTGAAGTCAGTGATCATTTGACATTATTAAAGCAATAGACTTTGTAATAAATAAAAGACAAGATGAATATTCGAGCTTCGAGTCTCGATTCAAACTGAAAGGCAATGCTCTCTCTTTCTCTCAAATATTATAGAATGAGAATAACATTTGCCATTTTTTGGATAAATAAAAATGTTTTTTTAATAATCAGTCAGAAAAGAATGAATAATCATAATTTATACATATATATAAATATTTATTTTTTTCTATAATATTTCTAATAAAAGCAAGTATTTCAAATTTTGAGTTTTCGCAAAAAGTCAAAAATTTTTCAAGTGCTCCGAGTTAGAAAATCATGTTTTTATATACAAAAGTACAATCCTGTCAATTTTTCCCTGTTAAAAGTTTCCAAGTGCCCAAGATATAAATGATGTTTATTTTATATATTATATTTAGAAATATTTTTTGTAATGTTATTTATTGACAAATGGAAAAAAATTGTCTATTTTCTTTTGTTTATCTAATTTACAAAAGATTCATTTTATTCACGTGAAAATCCAATTTGACTATTGGTTGTATTTAACCTAGTAAATCCCATCATATCATAAGTTTTCTAATTCTATTTTCATTTCCAGGGTTGGAACAATTGACTGGAATTGCTGCTATTTTGCGTTTTCCAATGCCAGAATTGGAAGATAACGAGGACGAAAGTGAAACAGATGATTAATAAAAATACATTTCATTTTATTTTATTCTTTTATTTTCATTAAGATTTTATATATTTAAAAAAAATTGTTACCGCAAAGAAATTATAATTTATTTTTTCGAATTTGTACATTAATAATAATAAAACCTGAATAAAGAAATAATCTTAAAACATAAAAAAAGATTAAATAAAATAATAAATTCCAAAAAAAAAAAAACAATTTTCTTTTTTCATTTAATCTCCTTTAAGGATTCATTATTTTTTTTCAATGTTTTTTTAGTATTTTTCATATTTTCATCATAAACTTTCCTCTTCTTCTCCAAGAGCCATCTCTCTTTATTTCTTTCGGCTCTGCCTTGCATCATCGATTTGTAAAGATTTCTATGTTTCCTTTTAATCATTTTCTCTCTCAAACGATATTCTTGTTTATTTTGGATGATTTTATCTCTTGGATCTTCTTTGAAAACGACCCCGGCACTCACACTCATCTGTTTTCGTCTTTCTTTTTGTAATTTAAGTTCCTCTTTATCCTCCTCAGTATCGGCTTCTTCATCTTCGGAGGATTCTTCGTCTTCAATTTCAATTCCTTGGTCGTTTGCTATTTCTTCCTCTTCTTCCTCATCCACTTTTTCCTCTTCTTCTTCTTCTTCTTCTTCTTCTTCTTCTTCCTCTTCTTCTTCTTCTTCTGATTCCTCCTTATCTAAAATTTAATAAATATTTTTATGAGCGAGCCGGTTAATAAATGTAAAATAAAAGCTTTTAAAAAATACTTTAAATTTCATTTTCTTAATTTGAATGGGCTTGTTTCTAATCTAAAAAATATACTAGAGAATCCAGTGTTTAAAAAAATAAGTTTGAATAAATGATTAAATTCATATTTGAATTTTCTTTAAATTTGAGATGGTTGTGATTTGTGTAGCGAGTCGAACCCAGGATTTCCAGCCTGTCGAGTTATCCACCAGAACCCACAAATAATAGATCATCAAGATGATAAATAAACAATCTCATGCTTCTTTATAAGATTTTGGATGGATCTGTCTTTGTCAATTGTTTACTTTCTCTTACCTATATATGAAATATATAGTGAGAAAAAAATTCTATGTCGAGATTTCAACGGAAATAAACCCCAGAAGCCCAAATGGTATTGCAATGGGTCATTACTGGCCTAAGTGAGTCAACCAATGGACGGCAACCACCTAAACCTAACCTAGATACCCTCATCGCATGCAGCGCAAAGTTTTTGAATAAAATCAGCCAGAGTATTAGTACTTTATAGACATACTTTTTATTTTAGATATAATAATAGAACTTTGAAATAAAATATCAATTAAATAAAGATTTCTTTACCTGCTTCTAATGAAGTATTTTGAGCTCCCAGAGCTTCAGGTGGAATATATTGATCTTTTTTGATTTCATTAGTAAACGGTGAGAGATGAGGCGGTAAAATTGCGCCGATGAAATATTTCCCAACTGGTTGAAGTTCACAATTATTCACTGAATCGAATATCCATTGCGGTTGGATATAATATCTAAAATAGAAGATTGTTTTTTAGTATTTTGACTGCAATATTTTTCTCATTTGTCTAATTGATTTTTTTTTCCAAGTTTTTAATGTAATAATGGGAGAAAAAGGCCAAGATATTTATATTTTTGTTCATATGACTCGCTATCTCATGGAAAAGGACCAGATTTTTTCTTTTTTTTAAATAAAAATCAGTCGTGGAGAAGGATATTCTAATGGCTTGTTAAATTAGGAAGAATTAATCCGCAATATTTATTATTATCCACCTGCTTTTTTTTTAAAGAGGTTCAAAAAATGACATTACAAAATTTTGAATGTAATTTAAATTGAATATTTATTTCATTATATATATATATGAAACTTTTTTAATAATTATAAATTAAAGTTTTTATACCTTTCTAAAAGAAAATATTGTATTTCCGTTGAAATCTCGACATCGATTTTTTTTGCCATATTCTATACTATATTTACGTATATAGATAAGAGAAAGTAAAAGTATTAAAAAAGTTTCATTAAAAATTTATTTTTTTTACTTTCTCTTATCTATATACGTAGAGTATTGCGATGGCAAAAAAAATCGATGTCGAAATTTCAACGGAAATACACGTTTTTGAATCTTAAAAAAATGGGTTTCGCAAAATGGTCACTGTGTGTGTGTGTGGACACGATTTCTAAAAATCAAAGGTTCAAGGCTGAAATTTTATATTTAAGCTACGTACACTCGTCGCTTGTACCTCGAAGCTTTTGAATAAAATCGTCTAACGGGTAGTTCTTTACTGATGTACTTTTTTTTTTTTTATTTTCTAAATATTCAAAATATCAACATCAATATACCAAATTTCATCAAAATCGTTAGAATTTCATTATAATACATACAGCGATTGAATGAATTTTCACAAAGATGAGACCTAGCGCAATCGATTCCTTGCACCCGAATTAGTATATACACAAAATCTCATCAAAATAATTAGAGGGTTTTTCGAGAAAAAATTTACATACATATAAAGATATAGATTAGTCCGTTTAATAACAGTAGATAGATATATAGATTATTAAAATTAATTTCTTTAAATTTTTTTTCTTTTCTTTCAAGGAAAAGAAGCAGAACATTATTTTCTTTAGGAGCAAAATTTCAATATGAGGCCTACCTCTAGTTTTTTTTTTGTTTTTTTTTTTTTAAGACTTCGGTATCTGAGGCCAGAGAGACTTTTAAACGATATTTAGTATATATGATACAATTAAACAGGCTTTTAATTGGTACCCAAATGATTTAAATAAATTTTCATCGGATTGCCTGGGATCTGAACCCATAACCATTGGCTTTTAGGGTTATCAATACTGACAATATCACTAATTTTAACCTCTCTGCCACGAAGGGGGGCCTCCACATTTGATTTATTACTTCTTTTTTTTAATAATTATCCATTGTCTTTTCTGTATCCTTTATTTATTTTTAATTTCACACAGTAAGTTTTTTAAAATAACTTTGGGTTGTTTTCTCCATGTCAAAACATTTATTTGTTTTGCTGGACATTCTGAAGTTAGGAAAGATTAATAGCAAAAGCTTAGAACTTGAAAAACATTAAAACAAGAGCTGAAAATCCGGGCTTGTAAATTAAGTTGGCTTACCTCGAGAGAAATTGTTTCTCCTGTGATGGTCTATCAATAATTTGATGTGTGATGGTTTCATCACTCTCATCAAATGTGGCACCGACAAAAAGAACTTTGTCCCAGGAGACATCGCCGCCGAAGCATTTAATAACAAACACAAGAGGCTCCCTAGGGACTTCTCGATTAAGAAAAAATTTAAGACCTTTAAAGAGAGTTTTTAATTTTTTTGTTTTTTCAGCTTTCAATTTTATTTGTTCCATTTGTTCAGGATTTTCAATCTGTAAATAAGAAAAGTAAAATTGATTAATTATAATAGAGATATGTACCTTTAATTGAAAAATTTGTATTAACTGCATATTTTTGCTGTTAATGATTAAACATCTTTATGAATCCAAGCTCTGTAGTCAAATTTTATTTTGTATATTTATACTAAAATTATTTTTCAATTTTTTTAAAATTTCCTCTTCCAAAGGCTCCAAACTATTAATTTTTTGAGTAAAAATCTTAAATTTAGACCAGTTAATTTTTGTAAAAAGTTGGAGTAAGAAGTTTCTTGGTTATTTAGTGTCCAGGATCTTTTATAGTGGACTGGATTGAAAAAATTCTTTTCAAGTCTTTTATTTTTCAGTACCCAAAAAACATTGTTTTGGCAGCTCCCTTTACCAAAGCTAGAGGATACAATTCATGATGTAGGCTATATAATCTCTAAGTGTCATTGTCATTAAGGTAATTGCTGAAACAATGTTTTTTACCCTCCATTCTAAGTCAAAAAAAAAATATCCTGATTATTAAATTTTTTTTCATTCTATCTCCCATTTGTGCTGGATGTTTGAGATTTTTACAACATATTATACATGGCATATTTTAACCTTCTTTATTGCATATAAAGATGGTCTTTGAGTGATAAATTAGGAAGTCAATTTTCTAAGCTGACATTTCACCAATGGTTAAGATCATTTTCAGAATTTGAAATGAATGAATAGAGAATTTCATAGGAAATATTTTTTTGATACTTCATTACACATATATATGATATACATTTATTTAATGATTTTTTCATTAGTGGCGCCTTCTAGGCACGATTTTTGGAAATTTTTTTTTCAACCAAATTTCTCCCGTTATGGATCCTTTTTTCTATTTCTATTAACAATGAAAGATCTTTCCTTCTGTCGTATGCGGAAGGAAAAAATAGAAAAAAATTTTCTCTCTACGCATGAGTTTGTTCAATTACTTGTTGAAAAATCACCTAGTACAATTTCATTAGAGTAAAAGAGAAACTTTTTTGCCCCCCTTTGATGTTTTCCGGTAAAGGAGGCACTATTCCTTTCAATGGATAATCTCATTAATTATATTTAAGATATTCTTCCCTTTTCTCGTTAACCAGAAAGAACTTAAACTTATAAAAATTTCTTACCATTTGAAAATCATCTAATACTTCTTCTTCAATGTTATTATTTTCAACTGAGGATCTTGAAAGTGATACGTTTAAGGCTGCAATTCTTTCAGAAACATAAGTCTCCTCATTTGCTATTACTTTTTCGTTATTATCACCTAAAATTAATGATTAAAAAAAATAAAAATTTTTTTTTAATTTTTATTTAAGTAAAAAACTAGACATGAAATACTTACAGGAATAGCCATCGAATTTTGGTGGATAATATAAATTATGTGAATGATAGAGTCGATAATTTACAAAACCCAAAAGAATGACGTAAAATTCAACAAAAGTTGACATAATTTTAAAATCTACTTCGTTATTTCCAGGATTCTGAAAAAAATGTTATTTTATTTATGTTTCGATTTTATTTTATTCAAATTAAAAAAAATACCTTATAACAAAAATGGTGAGGAACAATCCACGTAATTGTTTGTCCTTTAATTTCTGCCTGGTAATAATAGCCCTTGATTGAGACAAAAACTTTTCTTAACGCTTTCGATTCAATGACCGCATGAAGGAATTCAATCGATAATCTTCTGCAAAGAGCTGATTGTTCTCTTGGTACATGTTTAATTGAAGGAAATGTGGAGAAGAGAAATATTAAGGTGAGACAATCGTCGAGGTCTCTTAGGGCGTCAATAAAAGTTGGATAACGCTCTTTAATTATGTTATCAAGAGTTAAATTTGGCCGATTATTCATCAAGATACCCAATCTCTCGTAATTCTTTATAGATCTTGCTGTTCTTATTCGTTTATTATGTTTCTGTAAATAAAAATAAAAAGATAATGAAATTACATTTTAAATGAAATGAAGGAGAGCCAGGATGTTTTTTCGAAATTATTCGACAAAAATAGTCATAAAACTTAATCGCTAACTAATCAGGAGTTTATTAAAAATGGAATTGAAAAAAATATGGTGGGCATCTTCGTCAGCAGCTTTTCTCAAAAGATGGAAGATAGGTCTGCAATAAGTGTCTCAATTCCTTATATATGTTTTATCTAATATATAGTTAAAATTTAAAATATTTATATATATTTTTTTAAATAATGCTGCATTTTTTTAAGATTGAAAAGTTTTAATGTTTTGTCAGTCAAATTCAGCTATCTACCTGATAAAATACAATTTATAGCAGACGATCTTAACTCGTTGTCGTGTGTTGGATCGGTGGCTAGGTCCAATCAAACACAAATACAAATTTATAAATTATATGACACAAAACAAATAAAAAAAAATCGAAATAAAAATGTATGCTCATTAACAAATGACATGTTCATACATTTCCATCGAAAGAAAAAGATAAAACATAATTAAACATTCCGAGCTAGAACACGTGACCAGAAGAAATCGAAAAAGTATCAAAAACATTTTATATAAAAATATTCTTAGATGAAATAGGTTATAAAATTAATGAGAAGGGGAGTCAATAAGAGGTTAATAAAGAAATGCATCTACTATTCACTTATATTAAATTCAAAATCATTAAATTTCATGTTTTACCCATTATTAAATTTATTATTTTCGGATTTCATGTATGTCTTCTAATTATCCATAACGACGAAACGAAAGATCAAGATGGCCAATTACTTTTGAGAAGAATAGTATATATATATAGCCGTTGATATATATAGCCTCGAGGCACGGGATTTGGAAGAAAACTCTGCGAGGCTCTCCAATTATTCATATATTTATTAAAATAAATTATTAAATTTTGGATTGAGCACCTTGGTCCAGAGGGGCTTCTCTTCGACAGCCTTTTATTATTAGTATTTATTTACCTATAATCTTTAAATACATAGGAAATTTTGAATTGTGAAATAAGGCCGCTGATGGCTTTTCTGGACCTTGAAGCTCAATCCTATATTTAATAATTAATTTTAAAAAATTGATTAGTTAACTTTTCTGCCTTTAGTCAAAAAATTAATTCAAAAATGTTTATAATCAAAATTTATACAAATTTTGTGAGTCATGTCAGAACAGAATTTTTGGAATAATTTTTTTTCATTCTCTATTTATCTATTGACAGGTTGTTAAAAATTTTACTTATGTTGAAAATGAACAAAATTATTATTTTAAATTCTGTCCGAATTGAGAGTGAAGCATGTTCACTTTTGCTTATCAAAACTAACTTTTTTCTCAAAAAGTATTCAAAATATAAAAGTGAAATTTTACTTGGGATATTATCACAGTGAAAACAAATAAAACAATTTTCAGCACAATCTGATATGGTGAGTGTTAAAACAAATGGAATAACTTTCAAACATTTAATTATAAAATTATAGTCTATTATTTCCATATTCATCTATCTTTCAAGTACTTTCATATTATCATTCATCGATAGTTTCCTTTCCATGTTCAGAATAATAATAATTTCAAACACATAATTGCACTTCGGAATCTGGCAACAGTATCAAGTCACAATTCAAACACTTACACAAACAACAATTTTCTACATACAATTTTCTCTCAAGAATATTGTTTATCAAATTCCATCCAGATAATTATCAATAATTAAATGATGAATCTCCAGCTCTTTTACAAATTCGTAATAAATCTGATGAATCCTTTGTCCCAAATGAAAATCCACCTAGTAAGGGCCACAAAACAAATGATCGAGCTGCATTAAATCACAAAAATTGCTTTTATATAAATAGGACGAAATTATGCTCAATGCTATGCAATGTGATCCGATAATGTCTATCAAAAACAAAATAATGAAAATATAAAATCAAATTTAAGGTTCTAAGGGAACCAGTCATTAAACCTCCTCTCTTCGTTGAAGATTTGTTCGAAAATATAATAGAGAAGAATGTGGTAATAATAAATTATATTTATTTTAAATTTAATAATGTTTAATTAATGTTATTATTCATTCTTGGTAGAGTTTAAATACAAACTTCAGACTTTATTTTATTCTTCTCAATTCATCATATCCAAAAAATAAAGCTTTCTTAACAAGTTAAGAAAACAAAATTTATTTACTGGCATGATTCAACATTACAATTATAAACCTAAATAGTTAATAATATTTTGTGTGAATTATATGATGATAATGAATACTTACTTTCATTTCTCTTAATTTCCAAATCATCGGCTCATGCATCAAAAATTGAATATCTTTTTTCTGGTATAAGGTTTTTATTCCCGGTACGCCCCTTTGGGCTCGTTTGCGATTTTTCGGCTCCCGTGGATAAATACCTTTTATAATGCATAATTTCCGGAATGTCGGCAAATCTAATTGTAAAACTTTTAAAGCTGTTTTTCTAGACACATATCGAGCTCCTTCGCCAGACTCAAACTAAAAAAGAATATTATTAAATAAAAATGATTATGTATTTAAAATAGTTTATAAATTACCCTTTTCTTTTGAGGAGCCATTGCAATTGGAATGTAATTTCAATAAACAATAAAGCACTTGTTCATTTATTAAAAATATAAAGTATAAAAGATTAAAAACATGTGTCTGAATCAAACATGAGGAAAAGAATTTGGTTATCCACAATACCAACTTAAAAAGTTATAATGTTAAAAAAATGGTGAAAATAGTTAAACATTCATAAAAATTAAAATAAATATTTAATAAATTATTCTTATATTTTTAAATATCTTTACCTCTGAAAAATGTTTATATTTTTTTTTTATATTTAATTTTATTAGGTTTTTTATTTATAATTTTTTCTAAATGCTTGTTGGTCAACATTTGTTTATACATAAAATCATTGCTCTTTATAATCTATATTTTTAAACGTTTCTAATTTCATTTGTTTTCATTTCAAATTTTATTCAAATTTTTGAAGGCGTGTAAATTTTTTTCCGACATCGGAAGCCATAAGATAAAACCAATGAGAAAAATATTTCGATGAGGGACCGACATATAAAATAAAATATTTATTACTGTTAATTTTTAAAATGAAATATTTTACTCAAATTTTGATTTTTATTTCATTTTTTCAAAAATACGAGGATACATATAAAATTGATATTAAAATAAAGAATTAAATATACTATTACATATTTGTTTTGATTTTAAAAGGTTCATATAGCTCTGCCTTTTGGTACAGAGCTAGAGGTCTGTATCAAAAGTCAGTGGTTCACTTCTTCTTCTTCACGTCCTGAGCGATAAAAATTTATTTAAATTATATTGACTTCCACTTAACTTAAATAAATAAGGATGGAGTCTAAATGGAATCAAATGCCGGAAAAGTTTCATATCAAAGAGAGATTCTACTAAAACAGAAACTAAACCCAAAAGTGTCGTTGATTGTTATCACTTTTTAATGTAAATAGTTTAGTTTTAAAAATAGAAAAAATAAATAAATCTTTTTTAAAATTAATAAAATGGCATGAGTTTTTTTAAAAAGATGAAAAAACATTTCCAGAAAAAATCAATTTTTTTCAGACAATCAATTTTTAAAATTTCAATTTCCTGACAAATAGCCTGCAAATATTTTGATCGGGCCTATTCTAAAGTATTATCAAATCCTCCGCCGAATGCTCAATTTCACCCACTGCATCCTGTATTTAGTTGTAATAATGGCAATGCTACTATTAGTATTAATAATTCTACTCAGAAAAGAACTTATATGGCATTGGATATATCTATTTAATGCAGAATATTATGCTAATTAAGAAGCACTATTCATTATTTTTATATCTTTCATAGTTTTTTAATAATTTGATGAAGAGCTAAATGAATAAATTCATCTGTCAAACAAACGTTAAAAATTGTCTTCTTCTTTAATTCCGTACATTTTATGACCAAAAGAGGAATGTTCTCGTTAGAGAATTTAATTTCACATTAAAGCCATCAATATCAACAACTAAATATCTTTACTTAATAAAAAATAACGAATAAAGAAGAAAAAATTATTAAAAATTGCAAGCGCAAAATTCAAAATTTGAAATTGTCGG
>JAAAKE020032003.1:14070-27248 GCA_010014785.2 Anisolabis maritima | reverse complement strand
GTCACCGCGGAGGTGCAGATCTTTGTTTTGAATAATATTTTTGAAATGAAAATTTTACATGCAAACTGCAATTACTGCAATAGCTCTCAACGATTGATCGCCCAAATGAGGCTTCAACTCCTTCCCTCCCCACCCCCTATTTCAAATTTATTTATCTGATATACGCAAACCTAAAAATTTTTTAAAAAGTGATCATTAGTCAAAATTTTCAGTGTTTTATTTTATATATATATATATATAATATAATCAATTCCTTATCATTGCAAAAAAAAAAAAATATATATATCAGAAATTAGTAAAAAAAATTTTCAATAATAAATAATTAAATAAAATCAAAATAATCTCAACTCAACCCAACAGGTTATCTCTTTGACTTTCAATGTCAATGTATTCTCCGTTATATATATATATACACAACAGTAATTTGGTTTGAATTTTTTTTATAGTTGATCTCTTAAAGAAATTTTCATTGTAATAGAAAAAATGTCACCGCACGCAATAAACCTTATATACGCAAATATACTATTTTTTTCTCATTCTATTACAATATTCCAAGGCTAGAGGGGCTAAGTTTTGAAAATTTATCATATCTGTTTTTAGGAGTATTCCTGACTCGGGAGAGTGTTGTCATTAATGACACTTTTACAAAGAGAGAATCCAAAATTTTTGTCAAATCTCTGTTTTTAGATTTTTTAAATCTTTTCATTAAATAATTATGATTTTAGGAATATTCATCTTCTTTCTATGGGAATATCCCCTTAGAGTAGGCCTATATTATACAAAAAAGTGGAAAATATGTTAAAGATGAAGGAAAAAGGCATATAGGGCGAAGAAGTAAGCCAGATTCAGCTCGGGTAACTCGTGGTCCTACTCACCAAATGTAAGCCCCTGAGTGTAATATTCAAATAATCAATAAATTAAATATATAAAGTTATTTAATAATTATGTACATGAAATTATACAACAATTATTTATATACATATAAAGATAAGATGGAAATGGAGGATTACATTTTGTTAATTGTAATATTTTTCATTCTAATAAATATTATTCTTTAAATAAATTTACATATTAATTAATCAATTAATCTTCCTCAGAATTAATAAATAAAATAGGCCTAGGAATTAGAAATGAAGCAGGAAACGACTTAACAAAGATTTTTTAAACATGAATAAAATTCCTGAAATTTTTACTACAATTTTTTACACTTTAATTGTATTAAAAAATTATCATTATTAATATTATATCTATAAACAGGATTGCACCTCTTCCAAGATCTTTTTCTTGTCTAAATTTTTCCCTTTATCTTTTTTATGGCTGCTCATTCAGCAGGGCCTGTCGATAGATATTATATTATATAAAATACAACATAGTTTTACTTAACTATAAACAATATAAGTTGAAATTTGATTTTTTGAGTTTAGTAATTTGGCCTTTATTAAATAAAAAAGTGCTATTAACTAATGATGGTACACTCTGTTCTGAAATGTTATTCTACTTTTTTAGAAATAAAGGCTGCACTTAATTTGGAACACAAATAAATTTTCATATTTACATACAATTTATTTATGGCAATTTATCAAAATTAAGGCCATTTCTAAAATTTGAAATTGACATATTTAAGAGTAATGGAAAAAAAAAACAATTTTTTATTGTCTTATTTTTTTGTCAAAAAGCCTGAACACAAGGAGTGATGTCCAGCATGAACCACATGATGGAAAGATCTCCATTGCTACCAGAAGCGTAGCCAGGATTTTCATTTTGAGGGGGAGCAAAAATTTTTCATTTTTTAAAAATGGTTTTTATAATAAATTCGATTAATTTTGTAATTTTAAAAATTAAAATTGATTTTTAGGGTTTGGAGGGTCCACCCTGAATACGCCCTTGATTGCTGCTACTACGTCACTGAATTCGTCTTTTTGGAAGGCACGGGTTCCAAAAAAGTTTCTTTTATTCTAGGTAATATATTTAATTTAATCATTTCCTCTCATTCAAGTATTCATATATAATTTTATCTCCGGTGATCTAGATTTTTCTTCCCAAATGAAATATCATGACATGCAATGATATTAGTAGCTCAGAAAAAAATTATGAAAATTCCATAGTTGTTAAAGAAATAGAGTGAGCGCTATTTGAAGATGGAGAAAACTTTATTTATTCTGAATTTAATTTAATTAAAAAAATTTTTTTTTTAATTTGTATCTTTAATGGTTTTACTTATTATTTTATTGGTGAAATGGATTATCGTTCTCAATTTATTATAAAATACGTTCATAAAGTTGCTTTATTTCATTAGTTGTTTAAGAAATTTTATTTTATTTGATGTGGACCTTCTCCAAGAGAATCCCCCTTGGCTAATAATTTCTAGACCCCAATCCTCAACTCTTACACCAATGCAATAATGAATTGTTCTTTCTATTATTATATATATATTATGGTTGAGTTATGAGAGGAACTAATAAACTTTTCCACTATCTCGGAAATTTTATGAGATTCAAAAATGTCTTTAAAGTTAAATAAATACAATAAATAAAAATGCATTTGAAGGATTTAGTGGCTTAGTATTATATATTTTGAATAAGAACAAAATAAATTATTAGTAAATGGAGGTCCACAAGCCAACCCAAGTACGAAAGAGAGAAATCTATCCTTGCCTTTTTAATAAAAAAAAGTAGAGTATTCAAAGATCGTCATACAAATACTATATTGATGTTAGACCGTAATTTGAATACTCTACTTTCTTTTTGTTTTCGCTCGTATTTGGTTCGTGTTCCAAAGAATTTTTTATTTTAAATAAGCCTTCTAAAGGTCCCTAAAATCTCCAAACTCACCCGAGTACATATTTTACTTGTCAAGAGCTTAACCGGGACCCGAAATCACTTGTTAGTTGTGAATATGACATTTCATTAATAGTAATCTTCCTGTAATTAATATTTATCTTATAATAATAATAATAATAATAATAATAATAATATAATAATAATATTCTTTAATTATAATAATCCACTCATATATTAACCGAATATCTTTAAAATAATAAATATTCATCTTTCTTTGTTACGCTTTGTAAATTTGCAGTTATAATATAAAATTATTCAAATTTCAACCTAAAAATATTAATTTAGCTAAAGGCATAGGCGTAACTAGTAATGGGAGCTATGAGAGGGGGGCCACCCCCCACTCAAGCTAAACTTATGACTAACGTTTAATAAAACAAGTAAGAAGAAAGATAAAATATTAAAATATTTCAAAAATAAATAATTATTTACAATAACAATCTTGCTTTTTTTAATAGATGTCCCATCCGATCTAAAAGGAAGAAATTGACCCGTTCTTTGGTTTTTTTTAAATTCTTAAATCTATTTTTTATATTTTTAATATAAATATAAAATATTTTTATTGATTATTGGATAAATATTTGGGTATGGCTATTTGCATCGGATTAGGTGAAGAAAAAAAAGAAAACACCCGTTATAGTTATCACACCTGGTTCTTTTTTGCATGTTGCGTTGACTTTGAACTTGGGATTTATCATTTTTTTTAATAATAAAATTTATAAAGGAAATAAAATTTTACTTTTACAAGTATAGGCTTTTTCATTTAAGCAGATCTGCCTGCCTTCGATCCCAGAACCCTGGATGAATACGCCTAACCTCTTTTTATGCGAATTAGGATATCAAAAATAATTTTTTACGCGATTTTTATTCACTTTTTCTCCGTGACCAAGTTAGGAAAAAATCCATAAATCAAGAATTTTTAAGTTTTTTCATTATATTTCAGATTTGGAACCAATCTCTTTTTTAGTCAGTAGTTCTTTTTAAGCTAATTCTATTTAAGCGTAATTTTTAGAAACGTATCTATCGCATAAAAAGAGGTTTACATGTATAATAATTATAATAATAGAAAAAATTGAATTACAAGAAAAAGATTCTGCCCTGCAGAAGAATTCCAAATCGCCTTGCATTAAATTAAAAATTAAAAATTTTCAATCAAATTTTTTTTTAGCATCTGAGGCCGTTTAGACTCCGTACAAATTCAAAATGTTGATTTCAATCCGAGTACGAAATTTTTTATTAATGTAATTTGTGAATTTTATTAACAACTATCAATTAATATCTCGAAATTACCTTTTATTTTTCTTTGTGATAATATGATGATTATCTTTAAGCATATATTCGCTTTTAGTAGATTTAAGGTTATCGTCACTGATTATGATCTCGGGGCTTCTATTGTATATTTATTAATTTATTTTAATAATCATCCCCTTATTTGAAAAGCACTTCAGGCGCTATTTCACTGTCCTGAAAATACAATCCAGTGCATTTTATCAAATAACCCTCCGAAATCCGACAAGAAAAAAGTTAAGCGTAATAAAAAGATGCAATTATATTTGGGAACCCAAATGATTTGGCAGCCAAAAACTGCGCGTTTTTTACCCCTTTAGAATATTAAAACAAAAGATGAAATAATTTTAAAATTTAATTAAAAGGGATATAATAATTTCAAGTATCGGATTAGAGAGGATCGTTGAAGTAAATGAATTTAGGGATATATAATAATAAATAAAGAATTATTTAAAGTCATATGACCATAGATACCAGAAAAAATAAAACTAGAATGGGATCAGAGTAGAAGAAGAATAGGTTTTAGAATAGCTGTAGGAGTTGATGTTGGGGCCAGCAGGTGCAAAAAATTGAAAAGTTTTTTATTTGACCACAGACCATGTTTCGTCCTCTCTGCGGTCAGACTTGTTCAGGGGTTGGAGTCGCTGAGAGCTGAAAATATCAGACAATAACGAATAAATAAATATATATAAATCGAAGGATAGTTATAAATGAACACAAGTTGGTCGATTTGTTTATTATCGTTGTTTTTTATCGCCTAAGCTTTTATCAGATGGCTTCTGTGATTCCGCCCACTGAACAAGCCCGACTGCAAAGAGAACGAAACATGGTCTGGGGTCAAATAAAAAACTGAGTTTTTTGACCTAATCCTACAACTAATCATGGAGAAATTTTATAGCGGACAAAACAAATTCTGGAACTAGTTAAGAAGGATATATTAAGAGAAACGGTCAACGTGAATGCAAAAGCGCCTTTTCTTTCTCTAATGCCCCCTAAACCAGGATTTCATCTCCAAAATTAAAGAATTCCTAAAGAGAGTTTTATTTAATCAAACAATTAAAACTGAAATTAATTTTTTGACTAAAAATTTCGATAATTTTTATTTCCACCTGCGATTAGAACTCAGTCAATCGTCGTAGATCTCCGTGTGTTTGACGATGAGTGGTTCCGAGGGCCGAAATGGTTTCACTATCGGAGTCTTCCGGAGGTTGATGTCATCAACTACCCGAGTGAAGACAGGACCAGGATTATGTGAATGCTGATGGTCGTTGTCGACGTAGACGAGTTCCGAGGGTTGGGCATCGACCACCACCCCCGGCGAAGGGGTATATTTCATATGCGGTGGTCGGGTCAATGAGAACTCATGTAGCCCGCTGAGAGGGTAGATCGGCCGATGTGACTCGCCCTTCTTATATCCCAAATTAGAGTAGATGACTCGTTTACGGAATCGGTCGTTAAACAGGATATTCCGAATGGTGAGCACTATGGCCCCCGTCAACGCCATGTTATTCATCATGAGCGCCTTCATCGCCATCATTTTCAAGTTCATCAGCATGAACGGCATGAAAGCCAAAGTTATCAGCTGGCCAATCGCCATGAACGGGAACATCATATTCTTCATTTTCCCGCGAGCTGGACAAAAAATAAAACAGTTTGGTTAATTTATCTTTTAGGATGTATATAAAAATATTTTATAGACGACTCCTATCTGATTTTTTATTAGATAAGTAAATGTGAAAATAAGTATTAATTTATAGCTAGTTAAGGGAGTTTCTTTCTTGGGGTGGGGGTTCTAAAGAATAATCTTTTTAGCATAAATTTGAATTGAGTCAGAAGATCCCTTCTAATAATCCTCTCTTCAAAAATACACCTTTTTACTTTCTCTTCTTATTATTATTATTAAATAATCTTAGAAAATATTATTTAATAAATAAGTAATGTTAGTTGTAATTTATATAATTAAAATAGGCCGTCCTCTTTTATTTTTTAGAATTTTTGTATGGTAACCACATAAAATTTTTTCTTACATTGTGGTCTTTAAAGGGAGATATCCATTTTAGATTTTTTTTCTGGGATCTTCACAAGCTTGAGAAGGCAAATGCCCCTTTTCGAAATTTTATTTTTATTAGTAATTTCTTCGAGCCTTCATCAGGACATTTTCATCGTTCTGAAAGACTTTAAACGTTATACAATATCTATTAATTGCGATACATATAATCCAGGCATATTTATTTACATCAAATGATATCCCTCTCAATTTTGAGTTTTTTTTTGTGCATCCAAAGACTACCTTATTGCTAACCTGCCTTCTCATCTATTAAAAATAATAATAATAATAATAATGAATAATGAGAATGAATAAAGTTTTTTTTTTAACTATATAGTGACTAGTTCTAACTGTAAACAAATATAATTAAAAAATAAAGTAGGTTAAACTGTTAGGTTAAGCTAAACGAAGAAAAATACAATTCAAAATGTAAATAAATAAATAAATAAACATCATCCTCTCCTAATTATATATATATATACAGGAATCCCTTGAATAGCGCGGTTTTGATTAGCGTCCCAAAAACTTTTGAGACCCTTCCTCAGTATAAGCGGTGTCAAATTTGATCAGCCCGCTCCTTTTTTTCCGGTGCGCCATTTTTCCCCCGAGGCGAGTATTGGCAACTCACAGCATAGCTTTCAGCTTGAAGCGGGAGACTTAGCGCGGTTTTGCTTTACTTAAAACTTGAGGATTCATTAACCGCGCTAATCAAGGGATTCCTGTATATATGACAAAGCAAAAAAATCTATAATGAAAATTATTTTATTTTATTAAGCATCTCGATTCCCCACCCCCTCTTAATAAAATTATAAAATTGAGGCATGCTTCTTAAGACATTCTCTATTTTTCGCCCTGTTCAGAGTAGTTAATTTTTTGTGTTAAGGTTCTTCTATTCGCTGCACGTAGGTGATTCATAAAACAAAACTAACTAGTCAAGATTAAATGTACAACTTTTTTAATTAAAAATAACTCTAATAAAATAAAAGACAAGTTAATTTTCGCAAACTACCTTGCTTTTTTTCCTTTAAAGGTCTCTTAAGTAACCTCTGACTTTTAATTAAGAACGACAGGGGGGGGGGGGATGAATGTCACCATAAAAATAAATAAATAAAAGATATGAGCCTCTCATTGATATATTTATTCATGTTGTGGTTATTCAAAGTTATTTTATATATATCTATTGATATTGTTCAAATTTTTGAATCGTGTTATATATATATATATATATATATTTTATATCTTATATTTTGTAAACTTATTATTTATGATATGATCTCGGTGTAAAATCAAATTAAAAAACAAGCTTTCTTCCTTAAACTTCTGTTCGATTTCAAGCCGGTTATCTCCTTGCTGTTCTAGTTTAGTGATTTTTTGCTTGTAATTATTAATGTATAAATAAGTGCTTAATTTTTAGGAGAGAGTGAGCTTTTAAATAGTAAACAAATCCTCAAGTATGCTCTGGATTTGAACATTGGATCCCATATCAATAGAGCCCTCAGGTAACTCTACGAAGAGAGGGAGTTGCTGTGACACCCCGTCCTATGGAAGGGACGTAAAGAAAGATTCCCTCTCAATGATGCACTCTTCGCAAGGAGTAGGATGCACGCCGGTGCTGAGAGAGTCCCTCCTCAAAATAGGCCATCCTCCTTAGCATAGAAGAGGTTGGAATAAAGGGACCGCGAGGAATTAGATATAAGAGTAGCTAGAAATGAATATAGGAGGAGGAGTTAGTGTTAGGAAATAAAGTAACATCACGGGGTGCCGATAGATGGCTATGGCCAGAGGTCGGATGGGTTTGAGGTGTGGGTCTCCGTACCGTAAAGCATCTCGGGTAAATAAACGGGGACCACGGTAGGTAGATGAAAAATAATATTAATAATAATAATTTAAATCCTTAGTTTTTTCGCTCATTTATTTATAAAATCTACTAAATTTCGAGCGCGTCCGATAACCATTCTCAGCCAAGAAATTTTATTGTTGGATAACGTCAATAAATAAAATCTTATCCTTATAGATACAAAATTATTTTTAAAAACATACCAATCTAACCAGTGACCGAATGATCATTCGGAGTTCAGTTTAGTTTTGGTTAGATTTGTATGTTTTTAAAAATAATTTTGTATCTATATGGATAAGATTTTATTTATTGATGTTATCCAACAATAAAATTTCTTGGCTGAGAATGGTTGTCGGACGCGCTCGAAATTTAGTAGATTTTATAAATAAATGAGCGAAAAAACTAAGAACTTATTCCGTTATTTAGGCGAGAGCTGGATTCAACTAAGGTTTAATTATTTTTCTTTATTATTATTAATTTTTCGTCCGAGACTGAAATTTTATATTTAAATTCGATAATAGTAAATTCGAATATTTAAGTTCGATTCATCCCGACTTCTTCAGTATAATCTTATAGTGCCGAGATTCTGATATGACTAGGTTGTGGAGAGGCTGGGTTTGGCCCTTGCTTGCTTTTGCAAGTTAGTAAGTTTTGTAACCATGGAACGCCTACATATTAGTTAGTGATTAATTTCAAATTCTACATCTTTTCTCGATGTGCAATCAGTAAACTTCATTTTAGATGGTTTTGAACCAAAAGTTGAAAGAGCTTAAATATAAAATTTCACAAATTTTCCCCCACACTTGTAATATTCTTTCAAGAGACGTTTGTTTTTGTGGAGGCCCCATCAGTTTTTAATTACAATAAAGATTAACATAATTCCCTCGCTATTCTCACCTACATCTTAACTTCTTAGCGGACTAGAGATAGATTTACATTAGATAATAAAATATGGCAATATAATAAAAGCGCAATTGTTAAAGTTAAATTACCCGGAGCGATAGGGAGAAACTGATAGTGGAAGCCGAAAGAAGGCTAATCGTTCGTTGATCGAAGTCGATTAACAGCGAATCGATTGCTATATTATGATTTGGCGAATGTATAGAGCATTTGAATGGAAATGAAGAAGGATTTGGTCCTCACATCACAGTCTAATAATAATTGATTTTTTGCAGCTCGTTTCTAGAGCGAATCCTTCGAGGCACAACACAAGAGAAACAACAACCACAACCCGTTAACATACTTTCGGGGAATGTCAGCTCTACTCGATAGGAGTCGCGCCAGTTCTCTTCTCGGCGAATCTTCTAGCTGGCCATTGTTGATGCACAATACGGGGGGGGGGGGGGGAGTACGAACCGACGCTTCGAACGTCCATCGCACTCATCCTCAGCGCTAACAAGTGTCATAATACACATTCATAGATGTTAGGTTTCATTTCATTTCATTTCCCTGAGGATGAAACAAAAATGTCAGTATGGGTATACATTTTTTATTTCAATCATTTGGCTCTCAGCGAGATTCCCATTTCCATTATCCATTTAAAAAAATCTACAACCAACTCGCATAGAAGTTAATTTTATCTATTTTTTTTTTTTTATGGGACAATTTCCCTTTTTTTGAATGGGTAACCATATAATTTAAATATATTTTATCGCTTAAGACCGGAAGCTAACTGCCTAACCCTTTTCGGCAGCCGGGCCTGTCCCGATCCCATACGATACCATCACCATGGACTCAACCGGATCACAACACCCCACCATTACCATCGAGAATGACAGAACACCCGCCGTCGAGCCCGAATCCTCCAATACCATCACCAGCTCTCATGGTCGACACATCATCTTCGCCACGGCTAATAACGGCCCATCAATTTCGTAAAGCGCTTGTCCCAATCCATCTCCCTATTAATTATTACTTAATTTTCATGTAAAATTTTATAACTTTTTTTTTATAATAAATCCTAAATTTTCATGAAAATTTTTTTTTTTTTTTGTTATTTATATAATTATAATGAATTCCTTATATATTTTTTTATTAATTTCAAAATTTTCAATTTAAAACATTAAATTCTCCTTTTTTAGAATTATTTCAACGGATCACTCTCCCTGAGTTAATACTTCCCCGGTACGTACTTTGGCCAACCCATACGGAACCTAACTAATTAGCCCTTAGATCATAAAGCAAGAGCTTTCTACTTCTATGCCAATGCAAAGAAAAAGAGACATTCTCTTAAGGTCACTGTCGAGTCAGTTCCTTGTATTTTTCTAACGAGATAACTGAGCTAGTGGGCGAGTGCTACACGTTAGGTTTAAAGTAAATGCAGGTATTGTTATACGGCTTGATGCTAGGTGATTTATTTATAAAAAAGAAAAAAAAAAACGATGCAAAATATTACAAAGAGAGACAGGAACTCGACTCAGGGAAGAGTCCACAAGACCAACAAAGAAAACGAACGTGAGCAGCGTGCCCTAAAAAAGCCAGGGTCGCATAAACCCCTATAAATATAATAAAAACTTAATAATGATTAAGACACATAAGAAAAAAATCTTGAATATTCTTGAGGCCCTAAGCAATAGCTTGTACCTAAATCCGGCAGTGGCTTTCCCAGACAAACTCTTTGTGCCTGTTCCCCTTTTTTCTAACAAAAAGTCATGTCACCCCTTCTATATCTATTTCAATAAATTGGATTCTAATATAATTTAAATAAAATTTTGTCATTTAGAACGTGAAGTGAGAACACTGCTCCAAAGGATAGGACTACTATTCTATTATAAGTACTGTCGTTTGATTTAAAGGTCGTTCGATTGTAAACCGTTGAATCGAAGACGGTAATTAATTTATGTCAAATTATAAGTTTGACTCATTAAATGCATAAAGTATTGTAATTAAATGAATCGCCTATTGGAAAAAATGTTAAATTCACCCGAACGTACTAAGCTGTTTATTATTATTAATTTCAAGACTTGAATTCCATCTTTTTTTTCCGATTGAGTCTATAATTTCCTCAGCTCTTCAAAGCAATTTTTGTTTTTTTATGAAAACAAGTTTTAATTAAATTCTTAAAGTATTTTTTTTATTAATATTATTATATTTTCATATTTATGTGGCACGTAATTTTTTTTTTTTTTTTTTTTGATTAAAATATTTCCTCATCACTGAACTAGAACATTCAAATATAAACAGAGGAACCAAAAAACCATGTGTTGGTGATTTTAATGATTTCGAATATTAAAATTAAACAAAAGAGGATAGGAGAGTCCACGCATCTCTAAAATAGCAAAAAAATATTTGTTTCTCATTTTCATGTATTTTAATTACATTGGACCGTAGATAACCAGCTGCCGGAATTCCCGTTTATTCCTTGGGTTGGATTTGTCTTTTCTCTTGGCTTCCTTATTTTGTACCCCCCTGCCATTGTTTTTTTTTTTTTTTTTTTTTTTTTTTTGATATTACAAAATTGAATGTTTTTAAAAGCAAGAGCCCCCGTGACGGCCTTCTTACGCATTTTCTGTATTTTTAAACAAAGTCTATGACGATATCCTGTGAGTAATAATACAAATGTTAATAAGTAACATCCTAGGGCGACACTTTCACGTCATCTATGTCAAATTAATAACAAAATATAATTAGGCTCAGGGTGGGGCTGGGGCCTTATTTTCAACCGTTATTTTGCATCGACCAAAACAATAAATAATGCGATAGCAAAAACAAAAGATAAAATTTATGTTCACTATTTTTTTTTCAATTTCCTTCTTACGAATGATTTCCTAAGTGTTTTGGCCACGACAATAAATATTATATTGAAACAAACAAAAACAACTTTTTTAAACACTTAAATATTTTTTTTTTTTAAGAACTTTTGTCCAGTATGTTAGATGGGCAGTTCGGGCTTGAATATCCCAAAATTTTACTCTAATGCGCATCATCTCTTCAGATGAGCATCAATTTGGTGTGAAACCTCTAAATATTGGCCTGGTTTTATTTGGAGAGCCTCAGGAAGGAAAGCAAACGTAGAGGGACTGGGATCTTGAGGTGTCATTAATGTATAATTTTTTTGAGAAATTATTGCAAACATTTATGAGAATTTTTTCTTTGGGTGGAAACAAATAATGTTCGATTTGGATGAGACGATAAATGACTTTTTGGTGAACGCTTTGGACCTCCTTCCTGGCCTCGGGTCTTCTCCCATTTTGAATAAATCTGTTATAGATAACAGTTTTTTATATCCTCCTATCTAATTATTAATTGATGAGCTCGCAAATGCAGAATAATTATATTTCAAGTTTTTCTTCTATTTCCTGATTCGGCACCGGCCGAGAGAAATTATATTTTAAAGGCACAAAATTTTTATCATTGCATACACTACACCTTTAAATCAAAATAATAGATAGAGTCGAAAGAGGAACCGAACCAATCTGAGGTTTGATGAGAGGTGAAAGGCTGGCAGAAGAAATATCTCGGGCAATTCGTAATCGCCATTCCCATACTCACTAGGTATGAATGCATTTAATTATTTTTTCACTGATTAACTTTCGTAATAGTCCTTAGTCCTTTCGAATTTATTTGTTCGGTTATATTGAGGTTTCAGGTCTGAACGTTTCGTAATTGAATACATTTATTTATGCGGGACAAACAAACAGCGTCAGATAAATTTACACGAAATTAAATTAAGAGGACCCGTGATTGAGAGAGTGTAGAGGCTGGTCATTTATAACTTCTCTCTTGTTCTTAACCTCCCAGTTCAAGGAAAGATAATCTCAACTTCCCTTGCCAAAGGTGTGCGTGTTCTGCCCATAATTGGAACTGATGTTCCTGTTGTGAGTAACCAAGATCGAAACGTCCAATAAGGATTCCTCATATCAACTATAAATGATAATTTATTCTTTTTGACAGTGGCGTATTATCACTGGACGAACGGCGTATTATAGGATCCCAAGGGGGGAAGGGGTAAGTAAAAAAATTGTAAAAACCAACACCACATTTTAATAAAAAGAAGAAAAAATGATGTTCAAAATTACAAAAAGAAAAAAGAAAACTAACTCTAAAAACTATAGAAGAAAAAAAGAATAATTTCTAAAATTGCTGAAATAAATACAATAAATGAAATGGGGGGGGGGGGGGGGGTATTTTTTCTCCTCAATTTAAAAAAATCTTCCCGGAAGAAATTTGT